>VDFB02132503.1:0-24134 GCA_007258455.2 Sequoia sempervirens
CGTAGTGTAAGAAAGACTTAATGCAAATTGGCCTTGAGTAGTGCATATGATAAATGACCTTCATTCGAAGTACTAAATGATAATACTTTGGCCAAAGTAGTGAAATGTACAACATCCACTTAGGTGTGAAATAGTTGAGACTACACAGTCAGTTCATTATGATCCCGAAGTACATACTAGTTCAAGAGATGTCGTATGCACAGGACCTAGTTATGTAGGAACACAACACTATGCTCAGTTGGTAATCGTTAAAGGATACCCTACCAATCTCTTCTTCGAAGGGAGGGCCATCTATCTAACGATAGGTGTGCAGGGGACCGCATTATAAGTCTGTGGTTGGCGGAAAAGCGTCCGAGTGATGTTTCTCCTCCTCAGCAAGCGGCCGATGTACCAAGATTTGAAAGGACGGACTCCTGGACCTTCTTACTACTATTTGTTCTAAAGCTCATTGGAGCTATGTTAGTTAAGGTATGTATTCGTGTTTCATGTACTTGTGAAGTTATTATATTGAGATGGAATCTTTATTGTAAATTGATATAGCAACATGTTCATGTATTATCAATAAAGAAATGAAAATTTTCATTGCAATGTCATGATAACACGTTTACATACTTGTAGGATGTAAATTATGAAAATTTTAATTTTACCGAAGGGTCGGGTTGTTTTCAGCACAGCCACTTGCATTTAGTCCTTGCATACATCATTATAGTGTTAAATCTCAAGCATCTTGACCACTTGACATCATTACAAGTTGAAAAAATCAGACTGTAATATCAAACCAGCAAGCTTAAAGTTGCATTCGACATGTTTGACAAAAGTTCAAGAGAAGCAAAGTAGAGTTTTTGAGTCAGCTTAGGCTAGGCTCTTCGGTGGTATCGAGCGCGGTTTCCTGCCAACCTATTGGGTAAGTTTCAATTGTAGTTCAGAAGTTTCAGTTAAAAAACATGGTTATTTCCCAGAGGCAGTGGGACAAGAATATGGAGAAGCTGAAACAAAGTTTGAAAAAGTTGGATGAGAATCAAAAAAGGATAAATGAATTGATTTCAGACCCTGCAAAACTAGATAGAGTAGTGCGGCATAGATAGAGTAGCGCGGCATATGACTTCCATTTCTAAGAAGTCTACATCATGAAACGGAAGGAAGGGAGAACAAGAGGTCTCTACAAGTGAGGTATCTAGAAACCTCTACAATGAGTTTTTATCCATAGGTGACCAGCACAACAAAAATCAAACCTTAGAAAATGAATCAGAAAATCCATTTGATGACAATGAATCCCAAGATCATGATGTGGATGGACATGCAGTCACCTTGGAAGTGGAAGTGTTTGAAGATACTGTTATATCAGCAGCCTCTACCTCACCAGTTGAGCCATCCTATGAGGTGCATAGCAGCAGTACCCTAGATGTTGAGGTGTGCATAGATGATAGCATACATGATGCTGCTTATCATGTAGTGAGTGACGTTGATTCAGCCTCATATCACAGTGCAGATGACAAATTGGAAGATTTGTGTGGAAATGTTTCGTCACAAGGGTATCATCATTTAGCAAGCCAATTGAAGGTGAATGACAGGATGGTTGCCACAACTATTGAGAATTTTTATGTTGCTCATCAGATGTTGGCCACCTATGGTTGGAGTACTCCTTTGATAGATGAGCACGGTGATAGTGTTTTTTCCCTTGTAGAGATACATGCACTTTGAGAAGCGATTGGAATGATGAAACAAAATTACCTACAACTACTTGCAGACAGAGATTTTCTTCTCGAGTGGGATTGCATTTGTTATGATGCATTGCAGGGAAAGGAGGAGAAGGTTGATGAGCTCACTCATAAGCTTGAGGTGACTATGGACTCGTTCCAAAGTGCCCAGTTGGCCCTTCAAGAGTCACAATTACGGATTGAGAAGCTTACAAAGGAGTTGAGTTTGGCACAATCTCCAACCGCTACAGATATAGTACAGTTACATACAGAGGCAGTTGATGAGGATCTTATATCCACAGGTTGTAGTGAGGATGCGGTTACATCTATCACAGATATAGGTACAAAAGTTTCAGTTGGGGTGAGTACCTTGGTTGAGAGCAGTAGAGAACCACTACTTGCATCAAGTTCTCTTGAGGCCAGTACCATGACAATTGATGCAGGATAGTTTACTGGTAGCTCTTGTGTCACAATGGTGGATTCTCCTGAGAGTTGTGTGGTAGTACATGACACTACTCCGTCCTCCTCATAGGGCATTCACAGAGTGTCATCTGGTTGGGAGTATGGCTCTCATGTTGATTTGTTTCCATCTCCTAGAAGAAAATATGTCACTTCATCCCATGCAACTAATTTTGGATGCCAACTTGTTGTTTTTCAGAGTCAGACGGATCAACTGCTTGATTCAAGTGTTGTTAGTGATGAGCCATTGATAGAGGTTGGAGCATTTTACTGCGATTACACAGTGAGGAGTGCTCATCACTCTTCTTTTGATCCACACACAGAGGACTTGATGATGCATCGGTGTGGATTGGCTCCAGGATTATACCATCCTTTGTGGGATGGGTATTCACCATCTTAAGAAGATGGGATTAGCAGCTGCGAGCACCTGACTCAGCGGTTTATGGGGGATTACTTGCAGGGACAACTGTCAGTTATACATCATGATGATATGTATCCAACAGGGTTTGCTACTTCTATGTCACAAAGTTTTCTTATTGGTTCATGGTTACAGAATGACTATGGTGTCAGTTGGCATGATGGTTAGGTTAGTTATCACATCCATGGGAGTTTACCGAGACCTGTAGAGAGATATTGTGTTATAGACACTTCCAAATATTTTTATCTCTATATGGCGAATGGATGTGGGGTTCAGTTGTTTTGGGATCCAGGAGGTGACAAGTTTGGCACAGTGTATTGGATGGGTCCCATTGGTTTGCTTCACCACTTCTGGCACAGTGAAGTTGAGATCAGAGTAGCGCAGAGGAAGTCAGAGGGTATTAGGCATGGCAGACTTCCATTCCAGGTTTGGGATCCAGGGATATTTTGCACAACTATGTTTATGCTGGTGCTACAGGAGTCGGTTAGGGATGTGTGGGACATTTCACAATTCTTTTGAGACTCTGGGGATTGGGTTTCTTTGGTAGGTGTAGGGACAAACCCAATTCTGAGGGTAGGCTAATAATGCCTGGGCAATGGAGTTGGTGGGATTAACCTATCAATTGACTCGTGAATTTCAACGATGGATTAGAAGGGGATCCTTCGTGGCAGTAATTAGGGTGTTTTTCTCCTTCAGAGCTCAATATGGGTTCAGTTTGGCCTTCGTTTGACTCAGTTCTTCATACTTACTATTTATAGTAAGTCACCATTTTAGGGGAGTCAGGGTTACTAAATTTAGTAAGGCACCTAAACAGGTCTCAGATGCAATGTTGACCTCCTTTGGTTAGATGAGCAAAATATTAAATGATTAATGATTAATTATCATTAAAGGTACTTTAATGATAATTAAATATTATAAAGTTAAATTATAAAATTAAAAGTGTACTTTATTTCCGATGAGGCCATGACCCTCAATTAAAATCACTTAAAGTACATTTTTTATTATTATTTTGGACACCCAAGGTTAGAGAGATATTATAAAGTTTTTTTTAAAACCTAAAGTGGATTTCAAAAGAGGATTAAAAGCAGCTTAAGAGGTCGACCTTCTTGAGGAATTATAAAATGGCATCAAAGGCATTCAAATTCATTATGTTTTGAGAATATTAAATTGTGTCTTTGGAGTTCGTGCTTGGAGAGGAAACCAATTAGGGTTTTCTGCCAATTCCGCATTGGAGAACGAAAACTCTTCAGTGTTAGTGCAATTTTGAGGCTGTGCAATACCAGCTGATATTATTGCTTGGGTGGGCTTCATTCAAGAGTCCATTTGGAGTTTACAGGTGAAAAATCAACATAGGGTTTGAGGCAGTTTAAAGGTATATCTATTGCAGACCTAAGTTATTCATTGGCAGCCATTATCAATCAGGTTTCAAGCTATTTAATGTGTTGCTACAGTACCCGCGCTATAGTGCGCATGAATAGTGTTTGCTACAGTGCGCGTGAACAGTGTTCGCTACAGTGATCCACTACAGTAACTTGGTGCATCATTCAAAGCATTCTCAACCTAGGCACAATTCTGGAGAAGCATTGCACTCTTCCTTGGTATCAAATATTGAAAGGAGAAGGTCTGATTTTATTATCAGACATACAAAGCAGCAAGAAGAGGCCACGATTTTGTTCACATCTTCCTCCTTTGGTGTCAATTCTTCATATGGTTTATCGCAAGGCTTTCATTAATGAAGTGTGGTGATTTCAAGGGCATTTGAGAGGATGTTTATCAACCCATAAATTAAATAGAAAATCTGATATGCAAAAATAGGGGTGGCTAAGAGATCTTGGATGATTTCTGTCAAGGGAGCTTCAAAACAATCCAAATAAATTTCTGAGACATTGTTAGAAGGCTTGGAGGCTAGGCGCTAAGGATGGGAGGTCAAAGACATTGCAAGTAAAGACAATTGAATTTTTTATGTCAGACAGCCATCTACTTCTAGGTTCCTTGTCTTCATTATTTTGCACATTCTTCAGCATTAAGGCATTGTAATCTTTGTTGAGAAATAGGTCCTTTGGCATTGTCATTAGTTTTCAGCTGTAGGTTGCATCTGTAATCAGCCATTTTCATATCTTATATCTTTCTAATTTTCCAAGAGTCTTGGCTGTTTGAAAATCATCATTGTAATGAAAAGACAATTGCATTGAAGGAGTAATAAGAGGTTGTTCAGATTGTTAGTTGATTTATGCATTGTAATCAGCTTTTGAATTTTACGTGCCAAGTGTTTGACAAATTACCTCTTGGCTGTAGGTGCACTTATGCACTTAGTTCTTCATTGGAATGCTTTTAAAATTGCATAGGAGAATTATAATTCATTTAGAAACTTGCATAGTAGTGGTAAGTCTACATAAGCTTTCAAAATCATTTGGTATTCAATCCTTGCATCAAACAACAAACTGAACACAACATATCAGCCACCTACATATTGCATACAAAGTGTTTGAAGAAATTACAAGGCTGCAAATTGAGGCAAATTGTGATCAGTTTGAGCAAGGCTCTTCATAGATATGGTGTCATTCTCTATGAGGTCTTGGATAATGTTCTTGAGTCTCATGTAATTTTCCATTTTATGTCCTTTAATCTTGTGAAAGTCACAAAGGTCATTCTCGTTGTACCAGGATGGTTTCTCTTGTGGTTCTTGGTAGTTTTCAAAGTTGGGAAGTGTTATAAAATTTGACTCTACTAAATTTTTCATGATGGTTTCTATGGGTTCAAATAACTGTGTGTACTTGTGTTTAGGATAGTTGTTCTTGTTAGTGGTTCACCTTTGTATTTCAGTGTTATTAATTTTATTATTCTGAGGAGGTTTTGTTTTGCTGCATAGTTTGGATTTGGATGTTAAAAACTTACGGTGTTGTTTGGCCCTGGGGACTTGGGAACTACGCCATCTACTACGCCATCATTTGCATTCACGTTCCCAATTGCTTGCTTCAGAGCACAAGGATTTTCGGTGAACCGTTGGTGGGTAGTTGTATTTATAGCTGAAAATGTGCTGCTTGTGGGGTTGGGCTCTCCTCAATGGCCAAGGCCATCTGGGACAGCTCATCATGAGATGTGATACCTTTGCATTTTCAAAGTGGAATGATAGATCTGGATCTGGGCCACTATGATGATTCCATATTGTTCATGGGAAGGCCCGTTTGTGGCAGCTCTTTGTCTCCATTGTTGTAAGAAATTAGTGAAATTTTCTCCTTTTTTTTCCTGAGAGTGTATAGTTCTTCTAGACTTACATCCATGTCAAGATTAAAGGAGAAGTGATCGATGAATTTATCGATAATTTCCTAGAAAGTTTTGAGTATGGAGGTGAATTGAAATTAAATCCATGCTTGAACCTGTTGACTTGGGAAGGTGCGTCAGCCAGAATCGGCCCAGAGCCACTCCGCATGACATTCATTCTTTGGCATGGTCACAGGCTTCCTCTCCCTTAATTATTTGTGAGATTTGGGGATTTGTCAGGAGGAATAATTTTCAATACATCATTTTGATCAAATGGATAAGGACATAGATTTTGTGTATGAGGCTTCTTTGTCTTGCCCATTTGAAGGTCTTTCATTTCTTGAGATAGCACTTTAAATTGTGATGTTAGATCGTATTGTGGGTTTGGAGGAGGAACATATGTTGGGATGATGGATGGGTTGTATGTGGGATTCTGATATGATGAGGTGTTGTATGGTGTGTATGGTGGTGTAGGATATTGTGAAGGTGATTGAGGTATCGATGTATATGTTCCTAACGCATTTGTATTGATGATGTTTTGTTGAGGATCATAGTAGGAACTTGGTTGTTGTTGTTGGGCATACTGTTGAGCTAGTAAGGCTTGTTGTTGGGCCTGCTATTGTTGTTGCACCACAAGTGCTTATTGTTGGGCTTGTTGTTGTGATGATAAAGCTGCTTGATGAGCTTGATGTTGTTGATGGACTAAGGTTTCTTGTTGTGTTGCTAAGGCTGCTTCTTGTTGTTGTTGTTGTTGTTGGGCTGCTAGGGTTGCTTCTTCTTCTTCTTGTTGTGTTGCTAAAGTTACTTCTTCTTCTTCTTCTTCTTGTTGGATGGCTTGTTGATAAGCTTTTTGTGCTTGTTGTAAAGCTAAGGCATGTGCTTGCAATGTAGGATCAGGTGGTTGTTGGGATATTTGAGATGGATTGTGAGTGTTGATGTTCTGAGTAGGTAGCGGATTGCTAATAAGAGGTGGAGGGTTCCCTTGGTTTAAACATCCCTTGTACAATGGTGGATTGATGTGGAGGAATGTAATTTTAAGGTCTCATTTGATTTTGCATGGTAAAGGGGACTGTGGGAAAAGATGAGGATGGTGCCATTAGATTTTGGGATGGAAATGACACACTAGGACCTTGAGTCCATTGATAAAAAATATTCCCTTGTCCCATGTCTTGAGGATTTCCTTGTGCTAGAGATGTAAACAAGGTATTACCTAGGTTGGAGGGATTCGTGACCAAAGGATTGTTCTTAGATGGGTTGATAATGGATGGGGTGGATGTGTTTTGTGACACCAATGGTACAAATGAACCAATGGGAGGATTGGGTAAAGACTTCCCAATCTGCATTAGGTTGACTCTGTGGTATGGTATTGACATGCCCTTATGTGTTGTTTTGATACATTTGGTCTATACTACTTTGCATGATGGTGGGCACACTTGTGGTACTTGTGGGTATGGATGAAGAGGGGTGTCCTCGATATGTGGAGGTCATGGTGGAATAATGAAGTTCCAAAGGTTTATATGGTTGTTTGGGATCTTTGAGAATGGGAGGAGCACCAAAGGTAGGTGTCCATGTGGTTGTTTGGGATGGAGGATTGGTATCGAGGGTACCCACAAGTGTGCTTCTCTCAAATGGAAGAGTTAGGCCAAAATCCTTGGCAAGGCTAGTTGCAAGACTAAGAGTAGATGTTTGAGTTAGCCCTAGTGATGGAGTTGTGAAGCCGTGTGTCCAATTTTGTGCAACAAATGATGGGGAAATAGGAGCTACATTTTCAAAGGCTTGACATTCCATGATTTCTCCTGGTAGGTTCCGAGGTTGTTAAAATTAATGGCTGCTCCCACCATATGATTACAAGAGATCATTAGCTGTTGGTGGTGGCACCAGCCCCGGATCAAATTCTGAGGAGTTTGGATCCATAGAAATTGTCATGACTTTGGTTTTCTCCATGATTCTCTTGTGTTGTGATCTTGTCTTTACCATAAATTTTGTGTCACCTTTGGGATAGCTGTGTTATGATTTGTAATGTTTGAACTCTCTAGTTGACTCAAATTTAGGTAAAAGGGATGCTCTACATCTTTTTGGAGCAATGATGATAGTAGGGGATGAAAAGATGGGTGATGTGGAGAGTGATCTTTGCAAACGTTTTGGGACAACACTTTTGAATTAAACTTGATGTTTTGATGTTGGGATAACGGATGTTGATGAACTTGGAAATCTTTAGGGTAGACTCGTGACCGTTAAGATAAACTAGTTCAAAGATGATAACTAACTTAACTAAATGCATGGAAAAGGATACATTTCACATAAAAAGTAGCCAAGTTAGGGTTTTGGGTTGATTGATGTCCAAGTCAAAAAATGTTGTTGTATTCAAATTTTTTGCAAAGTTAAATGAGGTGAAGGATGAAATTTGATGAAGGGATGAATGAAATGTTTGACCCAATGTTGACTTAGAGTGAACCTTTGTTTTCCAAGATCAAGGTGGTGAGAATGATGCTAGACCTCTAAATTTTTCAAATCCTAAAGACTAACGTTGACCTAAATGGGAGGATAGATCTGGGTATGTAAATTTGGTTCATTCATCCTAGCTCAAACATAATAGTTGAGGTCACGATTGTGATAAAGTATTAAGGCCCACTTCCTTCCAAACTTTGAATTATGATACCTACGTCTATAATGGAGGCATGTAGATCTTCCCCTACAGATTTTGATTGTGTGATAGATCATTTAGAGGAGTTCAAAACCATGAAAAGGACCTATGTTTTTAGATAGGTTGATTATCATGAAAAAGACTTGGGTTTTGACTCATAAAGAACATATACATGTGTGGACGTTTCCTTAGTGCACGTTCATAAAAGTTTACTAACAACTTGTTTATGTTTTGGTAGAGTGATGAAATGTGGTTTTTGATTGCTTTTGAACTAAGATGCCTAAGTTTGAAGTGACGACCTATAGACCTTCTCTTGGGGATTATAATTTTGTGTGAAATCATTTAGAAGAGTTCAAGTTTATGGAAGAAAGGAATATATTTATTGCCATGCAGGTGGTGGTAATATGCACCTTCTAGCCTCAATATCAGCATCTTCATCTTCTTCGTCTAAGATATTTGCTATGTTTCTCCACTGGGTAGGTGTTTCTTTTGTTAAAAAAGTGAAGCTTCTCAAACTACTAAAGATATTAGTTTGTTCTCCGTTAATGAGTTCAAAGTTTGGTTGAATGATAGCACCTTCAAGATCAAGTTGTTCAACGGGAGCAATTGGTCTCCAAATAGTCATGTGGGGGTCAATTATGTCAATTTATCTTGCTTAAGTGAATTTATTTTACCACAAACACTTGTCTTGATTGTGTTTTCAAACTAAATTTTTATGTCAAAAACATCATATCCTTCACAATGTCCATTTTGTGAAAATCATGAGGTTGAAGCTATAATTTCCTATGTTGTCTTTGGAAAATATGGATTGAGATATAAGTCAAGATATTTAGAAATATCTAAGGATAGAAATCCTTCGGATAAGTAGTAATATCAAGGTTATTTCAAAAGGTATCCATATTTAAGCCAAAGTGTTTGAAACTTTGAGGAAGATAGCGAATGTTTGTTTTGTAACGTATTGGAACCAAGTAATGTATTAAAATGACTCACAATCATTTACAATCCTAGGTTGAAATGGCCATACTTGTTGAGTCCCCACTCAGATTTCTCCAAACACTAATACATTGCAAACAGTTACATATTTTGCGACATTGACTCCCCTCCTTGACACACTTCTCGGGACCACAAATCTCAAAATATTGAAGTTCCTAAGATCCTAAGGATTTTTTTGTTTCAACAATGAATAGTAAAAATGTGGGGCAACTTCAAAATGACCGTTCTTGCACCAACAAGCATTAAGGATTTTTGGTAACTTCGTGGTTAAAACCATGGTAACAGGCGCCAGCGTATATACACTGCCCACTTTCCACGAAGGCTCTTTTGCCACATTCCCGTTCCACTTAATGCATGGTACTAGGTGAAATATGTTATACAATCCAGGATAGAAGGTACTCTCACAATTTCCCAACCTTTAATATAGCCCACCGGTAAATGTGCTTGCAAGAACTTTCCCATGAGTTTCTACTCACCGTTCGCGAGGTGTAATCTCATAATGGTTTCCTCGCCGAGAATGAGCCTAAAGAATAGTGTAGCAGTAGTGTCTTCCACACGAGGGATCACATAGAGGTCTAAAGGGGTTGGATCTGTGCTATAGTACACACTGGCTCTTGAGAGCCCTTGGAGTGTTTCTCGCTACCCCAAGAATTGCACTAAAGTGTAAGGGACGGATATACGTTCCCTAAAGTGTGTCCTAGCTCACTCTTGATTCATTTTACTACGACTAAAAGGCTTCAAGGGCAGGTCATTTCATGCACCGAATGAAATGTTGATTTGTCTTTGATTTCAATTTCTAAAACCAAGACATTGAGTGAGTTAGAGTTTCAATTTTAAATTCCATTTGATTGGTTTCAAACTGAGTGAGGTAGGTGGAGTCCCTAAGTGTAGAGTAAAGCACCGAAGTCCCTGAAGGCATCGGCTTGTTACGATCTTAGATAACTAAGAGATGGCTGGCTGCGCTCCTGGCTTCATGTTGTCCAACTTGCAAAACCCTATTAGTCTAACAAACATAATAATGTTAGAAGCGTGTTAGAAATTTGACGAAGTGAGAAAATTAAAGCACATGCTGAAAAAGGATCGTTAAATTTCTTAACAGAGTTGGGCGTCACTATTCACAATAGCGTCCCTATGGTTAACAAGGGTATCACTCTATAGACAAACCAGAGAGCATGATAACATCGCTATTTTGTTGAGTGTCATCATTTACAAATCTTTGATACCTCTATAAAGTATTAAGTTTTGTCGTTTGTTTAATCAGCGTCGGTGCATTTAATAGGCATCACTGTTTGAAATGATGATAGCATCGCTATATGGTGATGCCCTACAAAGGCGTCGTTGAAATTGTTTGGGGCATCGCTCTATCCTGCAAAAGTCCAAATGAACAGAATTTGAGATAGAAATTGATTAAGTTGACAGTTTTCCCTCCTTCTAGTGCCAGAATGTCGATCGAGGATATTAGTATGGGTCGATTATGATTGATCCATGAAGAATCAAAGCATAAAGTAGGCACTAATATTCAATCTTAAACAAGATCATTCAAATGAAAGTTAAGCTAAACATTTATTGAAACTAAACATTATGAACTGTGAAAGAATTTAAATGTTTACTCTAACCCATTTAAAACTTATCTCATTTTGGAATTGGTGTCGTGTTGTTGTGGAACAACGACCCTTTCCCAATCCCATGATCAATGAGCTTGTTCCAATCAATTCTATTGAAGAGAATTGATGAAACTGTTGTGATATGTGAATGAAAACATGATTTTAGTCTAAATGAGCATGATGTAAAAGCTAATCTACCATGATTTTATACTAAATGATTTAGATATGTAATTTCTAAGCTAATCTAAATGAGATTTAAACCAAAAATATTCAAAACCTAATTTTCTAATTAGCTAAACGGATGCATGAAAGTCATTAATAGAAGCTAAGCTACTATGCAACTAATTTAAACTAAAATATGCTAAATGTGTGTTAAATATGAGTGTGAGTGTGAGTGATTTCAACAACATAAGTTTTCTCTAAAAGATGGATCCATTTGTCTCCAAATAGTGTTCTATTTATAGGAAAGCAAATGATAAATGAGGGGTTGAAATTGGAAAAGCTAATCAACGGTCCAAGATGGAGGAAATTGGAGGCATGGATCATGGATTCTCATCATCAGGTGAATTTGCAAGATGATATTTAATCAAAGGTTCTCATTCCTTCCAAACAAGCACACTTTTGACCTATATAAGAGGTCAAAAGTTAACTTGCACAAGAGGTTTCAAGCTATTTTGCACATAAAGCTTTGTGAGAATATTCCCTTTCTTAAATGATTGGAGGAGAAAGAATATTCTTTGGAATATTCATGGGTGAGAGAAAAGGATATTTAGTTAATTAAAATTAAATTAAATTATGCAAAGGGGGAATATTCCCTTGAAATATTCCTTTGCAAGTGGGAGGAAAAAGAGGCTAATTAGATCATTGCTAATTTAAACAAGGTTTGAATCATGCAATTAGGGGAATTAGAAGAATAAAGTGATATTCATTAAATTAAATGATTTAATGAAAGGGTGAAAGGTGAAATGAACTTAAATTAAATAAGAAGGCTTAGGGAATTAAATTAAATAATTTGATTTATCTAATTTAATGAGATGAAATGTTAGCGTGAAAGGGGGGAATTAAACCAATTAAATGAATTAGGTTAATAGATGTGAATGATGCTATTAATTAAATAGCTAGACTAATTTAATCAATTAAGCGAAAAGAGAATGGGTTTCAAGAGGAAATTATGTTAGTATATCTGATTTGAGTGTATGATATCATTTAGGACATTTTTTAGTCTCTACACTAACAATGACCTTACAATTTCTAATATTGTTCTACATATTATTGTTGATATGGTTAAAAGAGGTATGGATTATGACTTGTGTGAATTACTTCGTATACATCTTTTGAAGAATTTAAAGGAAATCAAGAAGAATAAGAATAATACATTATGGTATGACAATCTTGTTGTCTACCTACTATTCTACTTTTTGAGAGAGTTACTAGTAATAGGAAGGATAGAATGGTAAAATTTAGAGCCTATTGCCTATCAAATTAGGAACTTCATAATAAATCTTGGTAGTTTAGATTCACAAGAGACTGATCTTGCTGCATTCTTTGGAACATTTTAGATGAGGATGAACAGAAGGTTTAGGATTCCAGTAAGTGTTGTTGAAAGGTACTCTGGAAGCATAAATTTTCTTCTGTGTACAGATTTTTGTCACATGGAAGTAGTTGAATCAAGGTTAGTCTGGATATCTGAATTGGATTATGAAGTATTTGAGACTGAAGTTCATAATTATACTAAAATTCTTTTGGGAAGCCCTAAGAATCTCAATGCAGAAGCTACCTCCAGTAATGTGACTAGAAGAGGGAAGAAAAGGAAGAGTATTGTTAAGAAAGAAGATGCAGAAGGAAGTTATCTTGAACATGAGCATGAAAGAATAAATAATCAGAGAGCTTTGGAAGAATTGCATAAGGTTATTCCCAGTGCTAATTTTGATTCATCTATTTTTGTTGTAGAGAATCTATGTGGCATGGTTGATTCTTTGAAGGTATACATCTTCAGACTTGAGGATTCTACTGGAATTAGGTCTGATGAAAGAAATTTGGAAGATATCAAGGAAAAATGTGCAAATGCACACAGTCAAGTGATGAAGGAATTGGAGAGTGTACAAGGTTGTGAAGAAGAGGAACAATATCTACTTTCTTTTTTCCTAGATTGGTCTGGCAGTACATTGGATATAAGAAATGAGATAAGGATGAGTGATCCCTAGATGAGCACTTAGGAATATACACATAGGTTAGCAAAAGATAAAGATAATCAGAGGTGGTCCTATATTGTGTAGCTTCAGGACAAATTATTTTCTCTACAGGATCAAAGGACAAATGTTATTAAGAAGTTTGTGGCACTCAAAGACATGATTAAGCTCAGACATACTTTTGTTTCTAGTTCTCTTGGCTATATTGGTGAATTATCATAGATTAATCTTAATCCAAATACTCTAGTAGATGGTATAGAGTCCTTAACTAAACTTGAGCTATTTTACAAGACTCTTGTAAGTGCAAAAGGTTCATGGGAAGAAGGTAAAGCATGGAGGAAGGATATCCTAGAGAGTCTCAAAGGTTCTTCAGGTTAATTCAATTATGTGTTCATATCTTTTTGGTTACACTTTGATGCATATATACATATAATCAAACCCATTCCTTTGTTAGTGATGTCAAAGAGGGAGAGATAGAGAGATGAGGAGAGATAAAGAGATGAAAAGATAGAGAGACAGAGGAAAAACTTTTTTTGTGAAGAATAGTTTTGATAAAGGGAGTATTCAGAGTATTTAGATCTGGAAAATGTTTTTTTCATGCATGTTTCCATCAATGCCAAAAGGGGATATTGTTGGGAGCCTTGCAACATGAGCATGAAGTATGGATAATTTTTCTTGGTTTTTCCTATGTTGTCATTGATGTCAACATGGTGATAACTTATGAGAAGTCTACTTGGTTTATCAGAAGTTTTTCTTTTCTGGTAATACCCTTTTGTGATGGATCAGTGTGTTGATATTTGAGTTCAAAATTCATGGAAAGATCTTATATGACTCTAATCTCTTAATCATGTTTTCTTGACTCATTCAGACTGCTATTTCTTGGATCTTGAGACATCTTTTTTTGTGAGCAGAAAGTTATCACTGACAGAGTTCAACTCTGTATTCTATTGTTGTTTTGTGCGTGGTATACTGTGTGGGACACTCTGCATTCTATTAAGGTGAATATTTTGATGTTGTGGTTTGGTTGATAGTCTCTATGTTGGTGGTATGATGAGAAATTAATATGTTCTTAGATAGGGAAGATGTTTTCTTTGAGGATTATTTGTTGGTTTGGAGAATTGTGTTCTAGTCTTGGTCGACTCAGTGTATGCAATATATTATGAAGATTAATTATGTTTTATGGATGATAGCCGACTTGGTATAATGCACTACATGGATAAAATGTTTAAATCATATATGGTGCTGACAAATAAGGTTTTAATTATTTTTGTGTTCATCTAATTAGGCTAACCTAATTGATGATAAAGATATACTTATTTATAAAAGATGTTTTGAGGAATGAGAAAGAGGGAGAACAAGGAGTGGTGGAAGAAGACACACATGAGCAGTGAATGTAAAATGTGAAGTAAGTGTGATTGTGAAAAATATTAAGAGGCATGTGAATATTTGAGCCTAAATGCTTTATTAGTTGTGATTAGTGAAGTTTTGTTGAGCGACTATTGTGTGAGGTAGTACTTCATATTCTGAGCTTCAGTGGAACTGAACCCTGCACATTGAAGGTGTATCCTATCAGTTCAATCTTTTGGCAATGAGCCACTATCATTGTATCTTTGTGGTTAGTCATCTTTTGTACTCACGCAGTGAGCCTTTTCAAGGACAGTGAGTCTGCCCTATAATATTTTGTATTCAAATATAATATATTGTGTGTTAACCATCACTGTGGTTTTTCCCTTGTTGGGTTTTCCTCATAAAAATCCTAGTGTTCATGTGTATGGTTACATTGACTTGTTTTCATGTTCTCTCTTTCTAATTTAGTGGTGGCTAAATAATATTCTCCCGTGTGTCTCTTTCTCTTCTGGTGATGTGGGCCAGTGTGTGATATTTCATATAGTGTTAAGCACATCCATAAATAGCGCACACTAAAGGAAACATTGTAAACATTTGATATCTATTACCATGCTTTCTAAAAAGAACACAACACATAAAGAGGTGTGTGGAAATAGTTATAAGACATAGTTAAGAATATTGAAAGCAATATGAAATGCATTTAGAAGCTTTGACTTGGTCTTTTATCTATTAACACCAAACAACACGTAAGAAGTTTATGTGGCACCAAATTATTAATAACTACCTTGCTTTAGAAGTCTAGTTTATGAGCTCTTTCCAATGATGGAAACCAAATTGAATTGGTGAATAAGTCAAGTAGAAGCTAGCATGGATCATGTTGACCTAATTAATTATTTACCTTGCATATCTGAAATGCATTCTTGTTGTCTATGAATGAAGCAACATGCTCTACTATTTTGTTGAGTCTTAAGTTAGAAATATGCCACCTTTTATTCACCATGTTGAGTTTGAATCAAATAAGCTGAGAAGTGTCGATTCATTTACCTTGTTTCTAGCCTATAGATGCTGATTTTTGTGTATAAATAGAGGCATTCTTTACCTCAAAGGGATGCATATCTACACTCTGTTGTTATTTTTTGGGAGTTGCTTTGTTTTTCTTCTAAGTTTTGTGAGAGAGTTAGAGGGTGGTTTTACAAGAGACTTATTGTGAGAATTTGTGAGGGTATTTGGGAAGAGTGGAAGAAATTTGTTGTCAAGTTGCAAGCTAATTGAGGAGGCTAGGATTGGAAACCAACTAGATCAAATTTGAGCTTTATACTTACAGGCATGATGAATCTTACTCTTTTATGCTTGATTGAATTTAGAATGATTATGTGCTTTATGCTTGTTTTGTTTAGAAAACATATTTTTTTAGGGAAATATTGTTTTCAACCTATGTGAAATTGAAGTCACTTGTTGGTTATAGTTTGGATTCTCTATTTCTTGAGTGTTTGTACATACTCCATATTAAGGAGTGGGTGTATTTATATAGTATTTAGTACTTCAATTGGGTGGAGTATATATAGCTAAAGCTAGCTTTGAATTGATAGGTTATGGAAAACATGTTAAACCTAATAAGAAGAGTCGGTGAACTTAGTGTATATAGGTTATTCCTAGGGATAAAGATTATCCAATGGAGGGAATTTCCTATGCATAGAATATGATTGGTCTTAACAAATCAAGCTAGAATGGTGGATGAGCATGTGACGTCCATTTTGAATTAGGGGTGATGAATACTTTGGCCAAAGTGGTGTAATTTTCCATTGGTTACACTATCAATTCATTGTGTTACCTTTTAGCATGCCAGTCCGACATTTTCATACACATAGAATATGGATAAGTTGTATGTAAAGTTCTAGTTATGTAGGACATAAAACCAACTCGGGAATGGCTAGTATTTTGTGGTTTCTTGACCAAAGCTCTTCATTGAAGGGTAGGGCCATCTTACCATATGTGGTAGATGTGCGTGGGACTGTACTTAGTCCAAGGATGGTGAAAAAGTGCTTGAGTAATGCTTCTCCTCTCAGTCGGTGAGCCAAGGTTTGAAAGGGGATTTCCTAGATCAATTGTATTTCTAGTGCCAATGAAGCTCAAATGATCTATTTATGTTTCTTATATCTATTTCTTTGAAAGATGGAAAATTTATTTTATATCTAGATTATGAAATCATTTCTTTGGAAATATTGTACATTTTGTTGAATGAAATGAGAAGGATAATTTATTGCTATCTTATGTGAAATTTATCTTGTTTTAAAAAGATTTTTTTTTATCACTGTGTGTGTTTAGCCATTAGATTAAATTTGCTTGTGGTAGAACATATGAAAATTACTGAGTTGATCATGGGGCATGTTACACATGGTATCAAAGCTACCAGGTTCAGCTCTAGAACCCATGTGCTCGCTATGTTTCCCTTCCAATATTATGTGAATCTAATGTTTGGTAAATTCTTGTGCTAGGATGGCGAGTCTCAGGTTAACTACAAGACATTTAGTAATCAAGAATGAGCGTTCCCTATGGGCCAAGAAGGAAAAGGAAGCCCTTGTTCGTACCATAGAGGGAACTAATTATGACAATGCCATCTAGCTAAGTGATACTGAGACAATCAATCACACTCTATCATGAATTAGCCAAAAGAAGAGAAGGATGAGAAATGAAGCCAACTTCAACTATCTACCTCCTGTATCTCTGAAAAAATAGGACTCACTATCACTTTCTAGGGATATTCCCTCATAATGTAATGTCAATCCAGCTATATTGTTTAGAGATCCTCATGTTTTACCCATGGTTGAAATAATTGTTATAGCCTCAAGTGGTGAGTTAGAAGGTTATGCACCTCACAATTATGTATCGAAAGATAAATCTGAGGGATACTATCCTTTTTGGGATAGAGAAGATTAGAATAGAGATGAACAAAAATATGAGGAGTATACCCAATTAAGCTATGTATCTTAGAGTGAATCTGATTGATACTATCCTCTAGAATACTTGAATAGTCATTCAATGTAAATGAAAGGAAATTGAAATCCTTATGAATAAATGAAAATTTATTTTCTATATCAAAACTTGTGAGAAAAATAGAATTTCTTGTGTATGAATGTTTTCTCTTTGAAAAATTTTCAATATATTAAGTGAACCATGATAGGATCTAATATAGATGAACCTTCAGGTATAATTTTTTTTTGAAAGGATGGTGAGAACAAGGACTAATCTTAGAGAAATTCGGGAAGTTGGACAAGGTCTAGATAATACTGAAACCAAGTTGGACCGCATCTTAGCCATCATGGATGAAACTAGGGCAAGGATAGCAAATCTTAAACAAGAAGTGAAAAGGAAAGAAAAAGAAGAACAAGAAGTTCCATTTGGTGAAGAGGAAGAAATACCTAATGAAGATTAAGGACAGAATTATCATGACCTTAATCAACCAATTCAAGATAGGGAAGCAAAATCTTTGTCAAAATCTGAAAGTAGCAAAAGAAAACTTGTAGCAACTGAGTTGTCTAGGGACATGAGAAAATTTACCTCACTGAAATTTGAGGGAAGCACCAACAAAGATGAGGCTGAGGCTTGGTTGATTCAAATGGAAAAATATTTTGAGATCAAAAACTATTTTGATTTCACCAAAGTTGTATGGGGTATGTTCTAGTTAGCAGGAGAAGCTTCTAACAGGTGGATGAACAAAAATATGGAACTTGGTTTTAGTTCTCTAAATTTAACTTGGAATGAGTTTTTTGAAATATTTTAGAAAAGATGGCTACCCCAACTCTTTTATGACAAAAAATTGACTAATTTCCAAAATTTGAAGCAAGGTGATATGTCAGTGAACGAATATTGGGAAAATTTCACTCATCTTCTGAAGTATGTACTAATGTACCAGAAGGATGAATTTTTTCGAATTAGAAAGTTCATCATGGGGCTGAATAGCTCAATTGGTGGTGAAGTGGATGTTTATGGTCTAGATACTATGGATTTGGTATATGAAAGGGAAATCAAGCAAGAGTAGAAGCTCAAATCCATTTCAATCCGCCAGGAAAATAGAAACCGAAAGAAGTTCAGTGGGTCTCAAGTAAATTAGTTTCCAAGGAAGTTTGTTGGAGCACAAGAGTTTCAAAGGAAAGGAAATAAGGGATCTCAACAACTGGAACAAACCAAGAAGAGATCGTCAAGGAAACAACAACAATAATTTCAACAATATTGGAGGGAATGTCAATAAATTTGACAAGTCTGCAAGAAGGAAGGGACCCATAGAAGGATGCTTTACTTGTGGAGGGGATTATTATGCTACTCAATGTCCCAACAAGCCATCAAGATCCCAAGCAAACAAAAATTCTCTTCCTCCACAATGAATTGCATTCTAGCAAAAGATTCGTGTAGCCTTGGACAATTGACAAGCTAAATATCAAGTCACGCTAGTGGAAACTCCAAGTATTTTATTTGGTATACCTATATTTTTACTTATTGATACTAGAGCAATGATTTTTTTTTGTTTCACCTAGAGTAGCTAATAAACTATCTAGAAAAGTTGTATTTATGGAAAATTCTTGGGTTGTTGAATATGCAAACTAGAAAATAGGAAAAGTAAAGCAATGCTTGTTCGAAGCCAGGGTAGAACTTCCTAGTTTCTCAACTAAAGTAAATTTTTATGTAGCACCCCTAGGATCTTATGATGTCATTCTAGGAATGAATTAGCTATGGAAATATAGAGCAAAAGTGGATTGTCATTCCAAGGTAGTAGAGTGTCTTGATGATCTAGGAAATTGGGTGATGTTGCAAGGAACACCAAGAGAGATTAAGTTGCAACAAATTTCTTCCATGCAAATGCTTAGAGTGAAAAAGAAAGGTTGCCAACTATTTGTAGTCAAAATAGAAGAACTCCAAGAAGTCACTCCTCAAGATAATGTCATGGATTGTGAATCACAAGATTCTCTAGAGATTGAAGGAGAAATGGTGGAATCTAGAGAAACAGATATGGAGAAATATCCCATTTTACAAAAAATTGTGGGCGTATTTCCACATAAATTAGCTGGATTACTTCCCAAGAGGGTATTCAATTTCTCTATTGTCATTGTACTAGGATCTAAACCTATATCCAAGGTGCCCTATAGAATGAATACTACAGAGTTAATGGAACTCAAGGCACTGTTGGAAGAGTTGTTATCTAAGGGATTGATAATACCTAGTGTTTCACCCTGGGGAGCGCTTGTGATCTTCGTAAAGAAGAAGGATGGGAAATTGTGCTTGTGTATTGATTATTGGATGCTTAATAAAGCTACAATAAAGAATAAATATTTGTTGCCACGTATCGATGATCTATTTGATCAAATGCGAGGAGCGGCTGTGTTTTCAAAGATTGATTTGTGATTAGGTTACCATCAACTAAGAATCAAAGATGATGACATATTCAAGACTGCCTTTAGAGCTAGATATGGGCATTATGAGTTTACAATCTTACCTTTCGAACTTACTAATACACCTGCGACATTTATGAACCTAGTGAATAATGTTTTTAGGGATTGTTTGGATAGGTTTGTTTTAGTATTCTTGGATGATATCTTAATTTATTCCAAGGATGAAGAGGAGCATTGTAAACATTTAGAGATAGTTCTCCAGCGGTTAAGAGAACATAAATTGTATGGAAAACTCTCAAAGTGTACTTTCTTTTAGAAGAAGGTGCAGTATCTAGGTCATGTAATTTCGATTGAGAGAATTTTAGTGGATCTAGCTAAAATAAAATTTGTAATGTCCCCTTCTCAGTAGCCACTTAGGGTGATCAATTAGCCTTTTTAATTCCTGAAGGCTAATGGTGAATTCACGAAATTTTTAACTTAATTATTTAATATTGCCTAAGTGACAAGTTAATTTTTAAAGGTGATATTAAGTAATTAGTAAAGTATGTTTATAAGGTGACTTAAGTGAAATATTTAAAAATGAAATTTATAAAGTCAATTTATATTTGTGAGCGGGAAATTAAGTGGGAAATATATAAAAGGTGGAAAAGAGTTCATTTCTCACATTCTAGTTATTATTTTTCACACAACAATTGGGAGAGCCTTTGGAGGTTTTCATGTTGAGGGTTTGAGTAACCCTATAGAACCAGTTTTAGATGTGAGACCATCAAACCTAGCTGGAATTTATCGAGGGAGTCACTCAGGCTTCCTATTGGAATTTATTTGCAGTTTGAAGACATACATTTTGGTGACATAGTTGAGAGAATCGACTTCTTCACCTTGGATTGTAAGAGGGATGAATTGTAGATTGCATATTTGATATGTGAAACATTTCAGTGAAGTTGTTGTGCATTGTCTTTCATTTCCTGGTTGGATATATCTATGTAAGGGGGATGTGGTCACTACAAATCCCTAAGCACTTCTTTAGACAAACTAAGAGGGATCGATATGGAAAGTGGTGAATACTAATACAATGGTGAAGGACGTGTTGAATATAGATTGAAGCACAATTGTGAGCAGGTTCAGGAAGGGTCGTTTTTCCCTTAGAAGGAAAGGCACATCAATGAGAAGAAGTGTGGCCTCTAAGAGGGTTGCTTGAAGTGTCCAAGGTAAAACGTGGTCACTAGGAGCTAAAACGTGGGGATTTGAAGCATGCTAGGCACCACACCAAAGTAGCTCAAAATCATCTCCAGGTCTGATCGAACATTTTCCTAGTCACATTTTGCAATCATCTTTATATTGGGAACACTTGTAAGTGACTATTGTAATCTGAACTTTCTCACTGAGTTTGAGTCGACTAGTTGAACTCAATAAAGTCCTTGTATTATTTTTTGGGTTGTGACTATGTTTAGAGTTATTAAGTGTTTAAGTCCATTTTGAACTCAAAAAATTGTAAAATCAACCACTGTTGTAATATTTTCTTTGCTAGGAAGGGTAGTCATTCTGTGTGTTCTCAGTGAGAGTTTATAAACTAATGTTGTTTAGTTTTAGTTTGCATCACAATGCTGGAATATAGAGTTGTCACTGAAATGAAATGAAATCAAGTGGAATACTATTAGTATTCAGTTTTACATGACACTATCTTTGTGCATTGCACTCTCTTTGCCTAAGAAATGAATTTTACAAAACTGAAAATTTAACAAGTACCTACTTCCCCGGAAAGGATCTTACAAAAGCGGTGTTAGAATGGCTAGTACCCAAGAATGTACCAAAGGTTAGAGTTTCATGGGTTTGGTTGGCTATGATTGAAATTTTTTTGCAAACTTTTTCAAGATAGCTTTTCCTATTACTTCATTGCAAAGGAAAGGAAAGAAGTTTGATGGACGGAAAAATGTTAAGCGACACTTGATCTACTCAAGGAGAAGTTGACTACAACTCTGATATTGAAGGTACTAGATCTAGAGGGTAACTTCACTATCATCATGGATGCACCATGAGAGGGAATAGGTGGAATGTTGATGCAAGAAGGGAAGGTCATAGCTTATGAATCAAGAAATTTGAAGCCCTGTGAGAAAAATTATGCATCACATGATTTAGAGTTAGCAACAATTGTTCATGCATTGCAGATGTGGAGACATTATTTTCTTGGGAAGCCATTTGAACTAAAGACTGATCATCATGGTCTTAATTATTTGTTTACTCAACCCAATCTGAATGCATAACAATGAAGATGGTTAGAGTTGATATTTGATTATGACTTCAATATCAATTACATCAAGGGAAAAGAGAATTGGGTTGTCGATGCCCTAAGTCGTAGAAGGATTATCACCTCAATGGTATCCATTTAAATTGAATTTAAGGGTCAAGTATTGCAAAAATCCAAGGGTGACAAGTACTACATATGAGAAAGTTAACCAAGCACTTGGGGATAATCCACAAGATGCAAGGTATGAAGGATTTCATTTTGAACCTAGTGGATTGTTAAGGTTTAAAGGAAGAATTTATGTGCCTATTCTTGAAGAGTTAAGAAATCTGGTGTGGAAAGACATGCATAAAGCACCATATTCTGGACATCTAGGTATGAATAAGATGTTGGTTGATGTGAAGCCATTATATTTCTGGAAAGGGATGAAAGGATATGTTGTTAGATTTGTAGCAAGATGCTTAGAGTGTCAAAGGGTGAAAGTTGAACATCATCACCCAGTAGGTCTTTTGTATCCTCATGATGTTAATACAAATAAGTGGCAAGTCATTAGTATGGACTTTGTGCAAGGTCTTCCTATGTCGAGGAATAAGCAAAAAGCCATTTTGGTGGTAGTGGAAAAACTTACCAAAGTAGTTCATTTTATTCTTGAAAAATTTAACAAATGGAGCTCTTGTCATAGCTCAAAAATTTGTTCAAGAGGTGTTTAGATTACATGGGATTCTTGAAAAGATTATTTCTGATAGGGATGCTCATGTGACATCTAGGTTTTGACAAACCTTGTTTTCCTCACTTAGAATTCAATTGAATATAAGTTTTGCATATCATCCAGAGACAAATGGGAAAATTGAAAGGGTGAATCAAGTATTAGAAGACCTACTGAGAATGTATTACATAGATCAACAATACAAGTCCAGGAAGATTACTTTCCTTTAGTGGAGTTTGCATATAACAATTCCTATCTTTCTGTGATTAAGATGGCTCCTTTTGAAGCATTGTATGGATGAAAATATTGAACTCCCATAAGTTGGGATAAACTAAAGGATATGATAAGTCTTGGATCAGAGATGTTGTCAGAAATGGAAGAGCAAGTTAGAATTATTAAGCAAAGGATAGTTGAAGCCAATGATAGGTAGAAAAGCTATGCAAATTCTAAAAGAGTACTTGGAAAATTTGAAGTAGGGGAAAAGGTGTTGTTGAGAGTAAAACCTCAAAAGAGTTCCATCAAGTTTGGGAAGTTATCCAAACTTGCTCCGCGATATGTAGGTCCATTTGAGGTTCTAGAGGAAGTAAACCATGTTGCTCACCGAATTGCATTGCCACCAACTCTTGCCCGGATGCATAATGTCTTTCATGTCTCATACCTAAAGAAGTATATACCAGGTGATAATCATGCCATTGATTGGAATTCTTTACAGGTATAGGACCCAAGAGTAGTAACAATTGAACCTGTTAAGGTGCTCGGAACACGTAAGCTTCCCTTATGTAATAAAGAGGTTCTACAATGCAAAGTCTAGTGGGACTAGTACTCAAAAGATTTCGCTACTTGGGAAGACTATGCTAAAATAGAGAAAAAGTTTCCACATGTTTTACATGCTTTTGAGAGTTCTTGAAAACAATATTATGTGTTGTTTTTGTATCTATGTTTCCTACATAAGATCATCGGGGACAATGATTCACAAGGGGAGGGGTATGTTACACCCCGTTGTGTATTTACCTAGTTACTTTTACCTAGCTAGATGAAATACTTACATATGTGTGTGTGTTTGTAAACTTGATGGAAATAAATGTGAATGTACTTTATTTGTATGAATCATTAGAAATATAATGAATAAATGGTTGATTCAATTGGATGACATATATATATATGTCTTAAATCTGACTATAGAATATATA
>VDFB02132504.1:0-14418 GCA_007258455.2 Sequoia sempervirens
AAAGAGAGGTTCGACTCCAGTCTATCTCCCAAAGAGTGGGATTCATTGAGAGAAATTATACATTCTGAAGAATATTTGGCAAAGAGTAATAAAGGCAAGAGAGCAAGAGATAATGTGAGGGCTGGATATACATTTGGCCGAGGTGGGTTGCATGCCAAAATGGACAAATTTGCAATAAGTGTATGGTGTTTTGGTTCAATTTACTTTGTGTTATTTATTTCAATTTTTTATTGAACTGACTATATGTTGAAATTGACATTGTATTTTAGGTGGAAAATAGTAATAGAGAAGTAGGTGCAAAAGATATTGTTAGTTATATGGCAGCACTAGATGCTAGTAAATCTAAGAGTAGGATGAAGTGGAAATCTAGTTCATCAACAGAGATTTCATAGCCATCTGTTCAATGCCCATTAGTTGCCTTTGTAGATCATGTCAACTCAAATGAACTAGGGTACCAAAACATAGTGAGTTGCATATTCAATCTCACTCATCAAGTTACACAATTGGTTGAATCTGTTAACCCTATAGTTTCTGCATGGAATGAGCATAAATCCATGGATTCAAATGAGGCAAGAGGCTCTACTGATCTCATTTCTTCTTGTTTGAAATTTTTATATACAAATTCCTCTTAATATGTAGATTATTGAAATCTGAGCGTAGAAGAATCAATATAGTTTCTTTATTATTGAAGTGATCTAGAAATGTTCTTTTGGATAGGGGTATAGCTTGCATTCTTCTTGACTATTGAATTAACATATTTTTCTTACGATGGTTAAACTATATGCAAATCAATTTTATCAAAGCAATAGGAAAAAAAAATGCCTTCATGATGTCCTTGAGAGTTGTCAATATTAATAGTGATGAAGTGGACAGAATGTGCAACACAATCATCTTAGTTGTCTTGAAGTTGAGGTAATTAATATAATAGTTTTCAGTTATCTATCAATGTTTGTCATTATTCATGCTTAAAATGTTATTTTGGACAAAAAATTATAGCTTTTGCATTCTTTTAAAGTCATAAATTAATATGTCCCAATGTTTTTTTCCATTGTTCTTTTTTTAGACAAAATTTTATAGCTTTTGCGTCTTTAAGTTGTAATTTATCTGTCCCACAATGTTTTGTCATTCTTATTTTGGAAAAAATTATAGCTTTTGCATTGTTTAAGTTGTAAATTAATCTGTCCAATGTTTTGTCATTCTTGATGCTTAAAATGTTCTTTTGGACAAAAATTTATAGTTTTTGCATTCTTTACTTGACTTATACTAATTTTTACATGATGATTAAACCACATGATGTAGATCAATTATATGAAAGAAGGAAAAAAATAAAAAGGCCTAGGCAGGTCAATAAAACTCTCTACAAAGCTGTACAACTTCATGTCTACAATGACATTGATAGGGGTTATGATGATGAACTTTATGAGCATACACATGATATTCATAGTGGTAGTCGTGATGAACTCGAGGTGAGGGCTATGAAACCACATGCAAGTAAGTACTATTCAAGTAACTAATGGTTGTTTTATTATGTAAATAAGAGTAATCACTACCTATTTGATAGAAGCTAGTTAGAATAGTAGTGAAGTGTAATTCGCTAGTATACATAGATTATGGAAATAAGGGAGAACATATAACTTACATATGGAAGCTTAGAGCTTAGTTGTAATAGAGTGTTTTATAAAAGCACATACAAAAACTAATTTGTTCCCAGACATAAGACATTACATACAACTATCAAAAACAATATAATGTGTGTTTTATATCTCAATATAATGTGCAATTTTTTATTTTTGCAGAAATTTATTGATAAAATCCAAGAAGGGGATAAAGTTGAGGTGTTGGATATGTTTGATGGTGTTGTTGTGGGCATTAGGCGGATTCACTCACTATCTATTGTACATGGAGTCAAATTGAAAGGAATGAGAGATGCAAATGTAAGTATTTTATAGGTCACAAGTAACATAACCCTTCCTTATCCAAAAAAAATAGATGGAGTTTTTCGTCGAAAAGAGAAAGAACGGACCTTCACATGGTGGCCATTAAAATATTTATAAAAAAAGACAAAGTGTTAGCCATAAGTGTAGAAGAGAAAAAAAAAGGGTTAGCAATAGCAGAGCGTGGAGAGTGAAGTTGCAGATAGAGAATGTACTAAGCCTCAATAAGTTGAACCCAAACAAAACCTAAAGAATTTGATTTGGGTGTACATTTTGTGAGTAGAACATAGAATTTTCTATCTTACTATACTTGTAATGTAAAACTCCTTTATTATGTTTCTCTTATATTGTTTGGGTTCTGCTCATTCAAATTGGTCCATTGTAGAAGAGGGGATATGTTGCTGTGTAAGTAGTAGATGCCGAGAATAGGGGTGCAAAAAAAGAAGTAAATACAAAGCAGATAAAGAGGTGCGGAGAAGAGGAAAAGTTGCAAAATGCAACATAGATGTATGTGCAATTGCAAATAAGTTGCAACATAGAATTGCCATCAAAATTGTAATATCTTGCATAAGCAAAAAAAAGGCATTATAACTTAGTTTTCTCAATCACGAAAACTAGTTTTATTATGTGCAAATGGATGATTGATTATGTTTTTCTGTGTTTTTATATATTTGTTTAAACCTCAATTAAAGCATTGTCTCATTTCCAGCACTTATAGACAAAAATCAATGAACAAAAACAATTAAATAAACTACCAATTGACTAAATATACTACCAACTGGTAGAAACCAGTGAACACATATGATTAAATATAATTATTATGCAATTAATAAACAATGTATCAATATACCTACCAGTTGACAAAAATTAGTGAAAAAAAAATTAAATAAACTACCATATTGATCAAAATGATGATTGAAATTAATGACTAAATACACTACCAATGGATGGAAATCAATGAATAAAAATGACTAAATAAGTGACCAATTAACATCAATCAATGTCTAAATTAACGACTAAATGTACCAGTGAATAAAAAATGATTGAATGAGTGACTAGTTTAAAACAATCAATGACTAAATTAATGACTAAACATACTGCCAAATCAATCAAATTAATGACTACACCAACAACCAAATCGATCAATCAGATGACTAAATCAATGACCAAGTCGATTAATTAGATGACTAAATCAATGACCAAATTGATCAATTAGGCAACTAAATTAGTGACCAAATTGATCAACCAAATGATTAAAAGTTGTTTAGTCATCAATTTGGCCATGTTATAAATGACTGGCAATAAACTACTACTGGTCACGCGATCATGTTTAGTCATTTATAAGTAGTTTTTAGTAGTTTTTTTAGTCATTTATTGTTGTTTTTGTACTAGGTAAAAAGAAAAAAAGATAAAAGAACAAGGATTTGTCAAATAAATTTTTTGGAAGCATCTAGTTTCATGAATCTTGAAGAGTATACCATGAAGGATGAGATGAATTTAGATGATACAAATGTGAAAATTGTGAATATGGAATAAAATAAAATTATGGAGACAAACCCAATTATGCCTTTGACTTGAAATTTGAATGATATGAAAATAGTGACTATGCAAATAACTTTGGGTATGTCTTCAAATCCACCTCTCAATGATATGGAAAATGCACCTATTCAAATAATCTAGGTATGTCTTCAAATCTTTATTTCGATAATATTGATATTAGTTGTTTAAATGAAGTTGAATACACCAATAATGATATCAATTATGTTAGTGAAATAGTGCAAAAATATATAATAATAATTTATTATCTTGTATGAATGCAAATGAGAATGAAATAACTTGTATGGTTGAAAACAAAAATGAAACCCCTTGTATGAATGAAAATTAAACCCCTTGTATAAATGAAAATGGTTTTTTTTTTTTTACAATTGAAGGAGATGCCTTAGATAACCTTTTTGGTAAAATTTCTTGGACAAAAATGAGAACTTATGGAAATAGATTATATAGAATGTTTTTTTTATAAAAATAAATTAGGATTTCAATGTCAACTCATAATGCAATTGATGAAAATGTGGAAATATGAAAAAGTGATTTAAAAATTAAGCATTTAAAAAAAACAAAAAAGAAAGATGATTTAGTAGAACAAGTCATATCTAGTGTTGCCAATGTGATTGATTCTATAGGAAAGAAAATTCAATCTAAATATAAGAATGCAACATGTCGTTCAATACTACTTTAGTTAATAATTCAAATTCAAATAAAATAATGTTAAGTAAGATTAGTAAATATATAAAAGTAAATCCTAAAACTTTGATAATAGTGGATAAGAGAAGAGAAAGTGTTGAAAATGATCCAATTAATCAATGTTGGAGTTTTAGTGGTAGACTCTCAAGGCTGGACATGAAATTAACTAATGAAATCAAATATTTAATCAAAAAATATTGACATGATAATACAAGAGTATCAACTAATATTAGAGTTGTTTTGAAATTAAGAGTGGGATGAAAAATCTATGACCCTCATCCAAAAAGTCTATTAAATATGACTCAAATGGAATTTTATAAAAAAAATTAGATGATTCAATCTTGCCAAATACTAGCATAAATCAAAGATCATTTGAAAATTTTAAATATTGGTGTGTCAACATTAATAAACAACGGATATCTTGTTGTTGTAAAACTCATACATACAATTTCATTTTGTTAATATATTTTTCAATATATTCATTGTAATTTGCATACTAATGAAATTATGTAGCACATTTGTGGTATTAATATGCCACCTGAAACAATCAAGGATTTAATAGTAGGTTTATTTTTGTGAACCATCTAGAATGGACACTTATTTTATTTAAATGCATGTATTTCTAGATGATGTCATATATGTGGAAACCTTTCATTGTTAGGAGAATGTATGAATGAAATTATTTTATAGTAATTTGGAAAACAATTAGTGGATGTTAAAAATTTCAAAAATATTGAATTTTCTTTAAATGATGGAAAGATTAGAAAACATTGTGAGCTAATCATAGAAAAAATTAGTGTGCATGCATTCATTAGAGAATAAAAAGATAATATTGTACCCAAATATTTCAAACACTCTCAATATGCTCATTGGCTTGATGGTCAATTTCGTACATGTAAAAAAAATTCCAATTGGAACTATATTGTCAGTTGTTGATTTTGCTGAAAACTATACTCTTGCTCCACAAGAGGAAATCTAATCCCAATTTTATAATTTAGTGCAAGTAGCCATATTTGTTCATATTGTATATAGACATGCAAATGATAATACAAAATATAATATAATTTTTTAAGAGAGTACCATTTTTATGTGAGTAATAATCAATTACACTCATCAAAGTTTGTTCAATATTGTTTTAATATATTTTATAAAAATTTAAAAGAAAGAGAAATTAAAAAGAACATCTCATATGGTTAGATAATTGTACGAGACAATTCAAGAATGCTAGAATGTTTTATTGGTTCTATAGAGCTCATAAGGAAAATAATTATTCAACACATGTGGAGTTTTCTTAAGCTGGACATGGTAAAGGAAAACATGATGGAGCAAGTGCATGTGTGAAAAGAGATCTTGCTAGAGAGAAACTAAAATTTGAGGATGTAGAAAAATTTAAAGATGCACGTGAAATTGTAGATTGGTGCAATACAAAATTATCTATAGTAACAAGTGAGTACTCAATAATTTTACGCTTCTATTGGTTAGTTGAAGAGAATATTCTTACTCGACAAGATTGTGAAATAGTTAATGGATGAGAAAAATGGCACTTTTTTAAGATATTGAATGCAAAAATGTGGACAATATGGACAAGGGATCTTGCATTTTTTTTCAATTTTGTATTGCAGGTGATTGGGAGGCATCTGAAAATATAGAATGGGTCAAAGAATGGAAACAAAGAGCCTTAACACTTACACCAATACCTGATCAAGATGGAATGATAATTGAAGAAGATAATCAAATGTTTACATTAGATGATTATGATTGTGTTTTGGACCTTGTACAAGAAGGTATTAATTTTTTTTATTTTTTTTTATTACATTATTTTGTAATATATATATATATATAATTTGATATGTATGCATGTTTATATGTTAATTATATGTCACTCTTTATTGAATTAATGTTTTTTGTAGGACATGTGTATGTTGATGTTGCACTTGAGGGGAATGAAGAGGAGATGAAGTATTGGCTAGTTAGATGTGTTGAGAGAAAAAATAAGTTGGTACATCCTAGAGTGGATGATGAAAAAATTGAGTATCCAACTAGTTTTGTGGTTTTTGTTGGAAATTGGCTACGAAAATATGTAATAAGAAAGAATGGTTTAACTGTATTTGAAGATTATGAAAGACATAAGAAGATTAAATAAATTAATCACATTTGATTTTGGCAACCAAAATTAAACTAGTTAGATATCAAGGGAGGCCTACTAATAAAGTGTTATGGACACTTTCAATGGATGAGCATGAGAAAATCATAGGTTCATTACAAAAAAGAGAGGATGCAGATCTAGTACAACAAAATAAATAAACATAGGTAAGTATATAGTTGTATATATTTGATTGATAGTCTATATATATAGTCAAAAATTTCTCACATAACTTATAGTCAAGGCTCATGCGTATATCCCCTTAATCCATTTTCTTATGTTAGTCTTAAAGTCATTTCCTAATTATAGTTAAATCATTTTTATTTCAGGTCTCCCATAACTAGATACATTACAAAAAAGTGAGGAAGCATATATGTTACAATGGAATTTTAATAAATACATATAACTATATGGTTCTATACATTTAATTGATAGTCAGAATATAAAGCTAAATAATTCATTTTCATTTTATAAAAAGTTTAGAATTGATTGCATATCCCCTTAAGCTATTATTGCAGGACCCCTTAAGCCATAATCTTAGCTACCCTTAATCCATCCTCTTGCATCCTCTTATGAAGCCTTAATTCATCATCCTAGCTACCCTAAATCCATCCTCTTGCTTCTCCTTAAGCCATTCTCTTAACTCCCCTTAAGCCATCCTCTTAGGACCCCTTAAGACATATCCTCTTAGGTACACTAAATCCATCCTCTTGCATCCCCTCAAGTAATTCTCTTTACTCCCCTTAAGCCATCCTCTTAGGACCCATTTAGTCATCATCTACCTACCTATTTATATAGCATATCACGTCTTCCCCTTCTCTAGTCTCCTCCCAATCTCTATTGTTCTCTATCTCACTTCTCTCTCTCTCTCTCTCCACTATCTACCTCTATCTATCTCACCTCTCTTTATCTCTCTATCATGTCGCTCCTATCTCGCTTTAATATCTCTAAATTATTCATTATTTAGGGTGTAAGGCATATGTTTTATGGGTTTAGGGTTGATGGTTTATGATGGAGAGTTGAAGTTGAGGTTTTAGTGTTAAATTATTAATGTTGGTTTTAGGGAGTATTGGTTTATATATTAGGGTTTAGGTCATATGGTGTAGGGTTTATGCTTGATGGTATAGGGTATAGGGTTTATGGTTGAGAGTATAAGATTGAGTTATAATCTTTAGGTTTTATGGTATAAGAACCTTGAGATTTGAGGGTATATTATATAGTTTATAGGGTTGAGGGTATATTGTTTAGGATTGAGTGTATAGGGTCGAGGGTTCATCCCTTTGGATTTAGGGCCTAAGGTTGAGGGATAGGGTTTAGGGTCAAGAGGGTATATGGTATAGGGTGGAGGATTGAGTGTTCACCCTATAGGATTTAGGGCCTAGGGTTGAGGGATAGGGTTTAGGGTTGACAATATGCTCAAAATAATAAATCTAAACACTTAAGATAAAAATTCAATGATGACAAGATTCTTAGAATAAAAAATATATTATATAGGCCTTAGGGCCCAAGGTTGATGGATAGGGTTTGAGATCATGAGGGTATATGGTATAAGGTTGAGGGATTATCCTATAGGATTTAGGGCCTATGATTGAGGGTATATGGTATATGGTTTAGGGTTGAGGCTATTGCATCTGATTAAGTCATTATTAACTCCCCTTAATCCATACTCTTAGGACCCCTTTAGTCATCATCTTAGCTACCCTTAATCCATCCTCTTAGGAACCCTTAAGTCATATCCTCTTAGGTATCCTAAATAAATCCTCTTGCATCCCCTTAAGGAATTCTCTTAACTCCCCTTAAGCCATCCTATTTGGAACCATTAAGTAATCCTCTTAGCTACCCTAAATTCATCCTCTTTCATCTCCTTAATTTATTATCTTAAATCCTCTTAAGCCATCCTCTTATGACACATTAAGCCATATCCTCTTAGGTCCCCTTAAGTAATCCTAGATTGTATACCCTTAAATCCATCGTCTTGCATCCCCTTAAGTAATTTAATAATTATATTTAATTATTTTTTATTTTCAATCTCTCATAACTAGATGACATTGGTGTCCAATACTTGTGCATTCAACAACTCATGACAATTAATATAGTAGATAATTTTCCCTATGGTAGATAACAATTAAATTTGTAAGGAATTTATAAGATCCAATTTTCTAAATTTTATTAATTTTTTCTTTCCTCGCATGACTTGGAGTTAAATGACTCATAAAATTCATAGTTAATTTACTTACATTAATTATTTTTGTAGGTTCCCATCAAGTCAATCCACCATGATCGTCACTGTAAAAAAAATCATCATATAAATTATGCTATATCAATTTGTGGTCTTGAACTAAAAATGGACAAGGTAATTGTATTTATATGCAAATATGTTTCATCATGTTAAAGTTGTATTAAACATCAATATGTTATATGCATCTTTGATGTAGGAACTTCAATAAACTTATAAATCACATTTTATATTGTTCCAATTTTATCTTATACAAAGTGTGTCTTTGATATATATATATTCTTTTAAATTCTTATTTGACCATCTATATATGAAATTGGTGTGAGGTCAATAAATTTCCAAATTGTTAATTGCATTAGAGTTGGATTAAACTAAGTGTGTCCAAAAGGATTATATATATATATTTTAGGGATATTAATAAGTCATCATTTAAGGATGGCTTTCATGTATTCAATATTGACCTATTGTTGTTGATTTTTCTATAGGTCATGGTATTATTGTTGCAAAGATGGTTTTCATTGCACCAAAATATTGACCTGTTGATTCTTGATACAACCACTAGAGTTAATGAATCCACAGGAGGTGCTTAAGCCATGTCACAAACTTGAACGATGTTCTACACAACACAAGGAGACCAAGGGAACACACCTTGCAACAATCCCCCTAGCACAAGTGAGGGGTTTAAACTTGTGACCCAGGCTCTGATACCAATTGTTGCAAATATGGTTTCCATTACACCAAAATATCGACATGTTAATGCTCGACACAACTACCAAAGTTAATGAATCCATAGGAGGTGGTTAAGCCATGTCACAAACCCGAGCACTACACTACACAACACAAGGAGACCAAGGGCACACACCTTGCAACAATTATCTCATTTATGGAAGTTTGTTACTCACATAATCAAATACTTGAATTAATCCCTAATATCAACATAATAATACTTTGATAAGTTTGCATTAAGTGGCATATATGTTGTATAGATTTTTTTGTAGTACTAAATATTTTCTAATTGGAGAATAGTTAAAACTAGGCCCATACTTTATTATGAATATGATAAAATATAATGAATGTATTAAATTATCACCTAACCATGAGATTTTATGAAATTTGAAAGTTAATCATTTGAAGACATCTACGCTTCATTTAACAATGATATCTAAATATTATAATTGGATTAGAAATTTTTTTATAGTGCATACTTGAATTTTTTTTAAATATATACGTGAGTGGATTTAATCATCATAATGAACATAATGTATGTGAGTGCATTTAATCAACTATATTAAAGTCTAGACATGAAATGCTAGATATATCTAGAGCTAGTCTAGAATTTAAAACATGTATGAAAAATGTATGTACAAAAATATATTAAGGTCAGCTTATATAAATAAATACAAATGTTCATATAGAACTCATGAAACATACTAAAATATGTCTACAATTGGACATGAAATAACATGTGAAATGTATCTTTGGGAAACTAGACTAATCATCATGCCCATATTGAAGCAACTTACATTAGCATCAAAATAGCCTTTAAGAGGGGTTTTAAAAAGGTTTGGATAGAGGGTGACTCATGTAATATACTAATATGTTTGCAAGGTCATCATAAGCTAAGCTAAAATATTGAGTTGCTTATCAATGACTCCCTCATGATGGTGAAATCATTCAAAGATTTGGGAAGAGTAATCCTCTCTTCTCGAGAGGGCTAATTTATTATTGTGAAATGATAGCTAGCCTTGATTGCTTCATAAGGGGTGATTGGGTGGTAATTATTATCCCCTCAAGCTACCCATTTTATGGGTAGGTTTTCCCCATTTTTAAGGCCTTCTATGTATCTAGAAATGTATAGATTGAGATTGGTAAGAAGAAAAGAATGTTGAACAAGACAACTGAGAGGGAGGATGAATCAATTGTCATAGATTTAAACCTTTATTCATTCACCAAAACTAATCCTTAATACTACTTAAATGATTAAACATTAAATACTGGTGTAGAAATTGAAAACCATCACATAAACACAATAACACCAGATTTACATGGAAAACCCAATAAGTGGAAAACCACGGTGAGGATTAACTCACACTATGGAGAATATAAAACACTGATAACAAGAGGCTCAATACTTGAGAAACAAGGCTCATTTCTAGAAAAAAAAGGACTTACTATATAGATCAGGACTCACTTTCCAAAAGGGATAACAACCCTAAGGGCTCACTACCACAAATATACAAAGAAGATATGAGAGATATGTTATAGAGAGAAGACAATCTCAATGCAACAGAGAAATCCACCATAATTTTCTCAACCACTTGCATCCATGCATGAATGATAGAGTACACCTACTCACTACATCCAGAAACTCATCATTTAGGCTTTGCATTGATCTACCACACTCGCATCACACACACTCACTGATTCACATCAATATCGCACCTATTTGAGCTCTATTTCTTTGCACTTATCTCTCTTTCCTCTTTCTATGCTATTGTGGACATAGAAATTGTACTCCTTTGTATAAAGTACAATCCATGGCCTAATTTGGTCCTATTTTAGACACCCTTGCACCAATCACCTCTTAAAAATTGCATTTATAGGCCCCTAATGTTCATTATTTTTGATCTAGAGACCCATTTCACTCAAAAATCACAAAAATCTCGACAAATAATGCTTAAATGATTCATATCTCAAAAAACCACATCTGAAAACCTCGTGGGACCCATTCACCACCTTGGGTGATAAGTCCCCTCTGGTGGGACCCATTTTCCAAGGGTGGCGAATGAGTCACTTTTGGGGGAATTTTCAATTTTAAGTAGGAAACTCATTGACTTAATTAAATTTTTCAGTGGATGTCGACCTCTTAGATCTTAATAATGAGAAATTAGGTATTGATGCCTATAAATATGTGTTTTTAGGTCATTTTTCACATCTCCTAGTCATTTTCACAAAGAAAATTCAAGATTCAAGTGTTGAAAATATTTTACAAGAAGATTCATTCGTCTTTCTACAAAAAAGTTGAAGCTTTAGGACAACAAGATAGGGTTTTTGCAGGTCTTCAAGCTCTTTTCTCATTCAAGATCCACTATTGCAAAGAGTTGATAATGGATTCCTATGGAGAATCATGGAGAAATCTAGGTTGAGGAGATGCAACTAGCCATCAAATCACACCTAAAGACTTGTTTTCAAAGTGATTCCATCTTCCATTTTCTCTCTATCTTTAGATTTAAGGTTTACATGTCATGAATATTCATTTGAAATGTTGTAGGGTTTCTTAGGTTGAAGTCTTACATTCATTCAAGTTCCATTTAAACATCTTATTCTAGCACATTAGAATATGGTTTTGTCCTCATATTTTCTTAGTCTTAGACACACTTAGGGATAGGGTTTTATGCTAATCTCATTATCCATCCAAGGTTTAATTACCAAATTAGGGGTTTAACCAAGGAAAACCCCCTATTAGAAAACAAATTTTATGTTGTTTTGTAGGTACTTTTGAAGATTTAGATCCAAGATTCAATTTGGAAGTGCAGTGCAAGTGACAAAGTGCAGATCTAAAACCATAATTTTTGGAAAATGGAAAAAAGGACTAATTCGCCATTAGTGGCGAATTAGTCCCACTGGAGGTTTCTGTCAAAGCAGACTATAGATTCTAGTACCCTTTTGGAAGAAACAAACTTTTGAGCAGAAACCCTAGTCTGGGCACTGGGACTAATTTGCCCAAGGTGGCGAATGAGTTCTAGTTAGTCAAAAAGTCAACATTTCCAATTTTTTAGAATCATTTCCAGTCCTCAACAAGTTTACAGGTGCATACATTTAGTTTTTTAGCTTTCTAATTTGTTCTATTTCAATTTCTATTCATATTTCTAGGTGTTTTGCATACAACACTGTGGTTTCAAACACTTTGTATTTCTTAGTTTAACATTAGTAATGACCTTTCTTTTTTAGTTTTCTGCATTTAGATCATCTTATCTAGGCATATTCCACCCGCATCACATCCATCTTTGAATGCTTACATTGCATTTTGGCCCATTCTCCCCCTTTTAGGTGAAAAACCCTAGAAGGGATAGAAATACTTTTAGGTGCCAAAATCTTTGTTTACATTTTGGTGAACCCGACTTTAGAGCATTTTTACTTCTGATTTCAAGTGCATTTGCATCCTAGGTTTAGATTGCATCAACATTGCATTAGGTTTTGCATTGTTTTACATCCTAGGGTTTTCAAAAATTGCACTAGTGAAAAGATCATATAGATTTCATTCTTGCATTTACAATCATTCCAACTATTGAAATTTTGTATTTGCACTTTAGATTAGCAGTGTACAGACCTGAAAACATAGAAAAACTAAAAAAAAAGGATTTTTTTTCAAAATACTCCTACTGGGACTCATTTGCCACTTTGGGCGAATTAGTCCCAGTACACTTTCTGCATCACTATTTTTAGAATTTAGTTTCCTGATTTCAACTTTCTATTTGTTACAGTTACTTTTTTGTTTCTATTTGGTTATTTTCTATAATATTCATATCATTAGCATTAGCATCATTTACTTTAATGGAACTTATGGATAGCATTAGATTTTTACAATGTTCATTTTCAACATTAGTTCCTAGTTCATTTAGATTAGAAAATACAAGCAGAAACATTAACCAATCCAATGAAACAATCAAAACCATGCTTCAATTTAGGCAAACTATATCATCCAAACCTCTTAGTAGTGATGAAATTGATAGGTTAGAGGAAGCCCTATAGGGATTCCTCTCACTAAGTTTATCCACTAAGGCTTGTGATAACAAACCTAAACCAATTAACAATAACTCATCTCCCAAACATTTTAGTAGTGATGACTTTGATATGTTAGATGAATCCCTTGAAGACTACATCTTACAAAAGCCATCCACTTAGGTTTTTTATAAGTAACCTAAAACAAAAGATGTCAATGTAATTCAACCCCAACTTGTCCTTTACCCACCTTCACATCAACCTCAACCTCCACCTAAACCCAAGTTTACCCTTTACCCACCTTCACATCAACCTCAACCTCCACCTAAACCCGAATTTACCCTTTACCCACCTAAGCATGATGTTGTTTCCCATACACATTACACTAGAAATAACCTACAACCACCACCACCAACCCCAATCTCCTTAACTTTTCCCAATTCCACACTACCTAGTTCTCCTCAGTCAAGACAGTATGATCTTGTTGAGCAATAGAACTCTTGCCAAAATATCCTTTGGGACCTTCTTCAGATTCACCAAACTATCATTCTATGCTACAAAAACATTGCAAAATAATGGTTCCTCCTGGTACAAATGTAACTAATGTGGCAGCTCTTATACAAGGAATGAATCTGAGTTAATGTAGACATTACCTTTCATCAACAGGCTCCCCATTAGAAATAAGGAAGCAAAATGAGCCCTTTATGATAATTTCTCAATATAATACAAGCTGGCATCAAAATAGCCCTTGTTGACAATGGCTCTTCCTTAATGTGTGTAGTTAAAGCTCCTAGATTGGTTATGTGTGGATAAATCACAAATCAAACCTGATTCCTTATCTATTAGGATTGACAATACTACAAAGCAACCAGCAGGTGTAATCCTTTTACCTATCACAATCGGAATGGTTGCGAAATCCTATTCATGTCATTCCCTATGATCTTGCATACAATCTTCTTTCGGGAAGGCCATGGATTCATGAGATGCATGTGATACCTTTGACCCTTCATTGAGTAATGAAATATGTCTATAAAAAGTAAAAATTATCAAGTTGCAATAGACCCCAAGCTTGAAAGTTGCTTAGAACTTGAAAAAGGAACAATGAGTCCTTTGAACACTTTAATTCCACTAATTTGAAACAT
>VDFB02132506.1:0-10957 GCA_007258455.2 Sequoia sempervirens
AAGATCTCCTCAAAGATGACCCATGAAGATAGGAACATGAACATGAAAAACTCTTGAAACATATAGAAGTTGTAAAATTTGTTAAAATGAATTGATGGTGTCTAATGGAATCAATGAACCTCCAAGGACTATAGACTAAGATAGCAGATATAAAACATTGCATGAGTGATATCAAGTACACTACTCAACCATGAATACCTAGATGGTACTCAACCATGAATACATGGATGAAATAGAGGAAAAAACAATTTATGAAGCAAAAGATACAAATAGTACTGTGATCAATATGCACAAATTAATTGCATAAGTGGCCTATATTGAATTACTAAATATGCCTGGTTCTCTACATAAGTACTAGAATCTCACAAATGATGATCAACTAAAAATGTAGAAGGTTACTCCACTACTCCATTGAAATGAAGGAAGCATTAGCATAGCCATGTGATGATACCCCCCTTAATTTTGATAGGGGAAAGGTATTGGAAAATCAACTTAAATGTACCACATAAGTGTGCAAGAGAATATAGAAGTAGCATCATGTCCAATACTATGTTCAAGCAACACTAAAAAAGTGTGCAAAATCCAAGACACACATGGATGAGGCAAGAATCACTAGGATTAATTTTTGTAATAGAGGGACACTCACTTGATATAGGTGTGATAAAAAAATAAGGATCTACACAATCCCCTATGGAACTTCATGAGTGATCCCACAATAGTATGTGAAATCAACATTTTAAACCAAATTTTCACTTTCTGTCACTTATAGCAACTAAACCATTAAAATTTTGAAGATGATGTGAAATAATGATTTTTGAAAGTTTATTGTAGATTCTAAATATATATTTTTAAAAAATTAAAATATAATTTGTAATTTTTTACATAAGTTTAAATAGCTTATTTCTTAATAGTTAACAATATTTTTAAAAAGTGACATTTCTAAACTAACATGTGAATATATGTTGGGGTAAAAATTTAGAGAGACCACTAATTGGGTATCAAAACAAGAGAATCCAAAACTCTAACTTTGACAAAATGAAAATTTGTCTAAATTTGGAAACCTATTAGGCCCATGTGCACATGAGAGGATACAACCATCAAGGTTTTGAGGTGTGAGTATAGGCAATTCAATATGACAAAATCTAAAAGAATGATGTGATGATGACATCATTGAGACATCATCAAGAGGAAAATAGCTCCCAACTTTGATAAATAGATGTGTCAAAGGGAAACAATGGGAAAACCACAAGGGCACACGATGAATGGCCTATGAAACACAAATGTAAACACATATTTGTGAGAAAATAAATATGCCAAACCAAGAGAAAGGAAAACGCACAATGGAAAAACAAACCAACATGTCACAAGAAAAAGCACAAACACATGACACTAGTAGAACTAGCAAAGGAACAACCAAGAAAGGAAAATTTTAACTAGTTGATTTGGCAGGTATGGCATGGGATGAGGGATAGGAACATGATGGACCAATTTACATTACACACATGCACCACAATTCATTAAGCTTGCTACCAGTGAATTATTCCACCAAGATCACAAAGAATGCAAGAGGGATTCTAAATTATTAGAGCATGGAAGAAGTAACAAACTGACACAAACAAGAAAAAAGAGAGAAATCAAGAGACAAAATCAAAGGACACGCATATGAGTTGGTTACCATTAATATCTAGAGCCAAAATAATAGGTTGGGGTGATGCCACTCCATTTACATTGAGGTTTTAGGGATGACTAATATGCATGTGGGGATGAACAAATTTAATAGTCTAACCAAAAGGCATGTCAAGGTTTCAAGATGTCTTTGCAAGTATTCTTGAATGGCCATCTCTGAAAGTATAACAAAAAGGTCTATAGACCCAACAAACTAAGGAAATAATCAAAAGGATTAAGGAAATAACCCAAAAGGGGAGGAAACGATAAAATAATAGGAGGACTGAAAGAGCTAAAGAGAATAATACTGCTTTGAAAAGGTACTTTACACTCCCCAAGACAAAATCCCTAATAAAAATGGGGCATGTTGTGTTTAAGACACAACATGATTTTTGGTGCATCTATTAGGCAGAGTTTTGAGTGAAACTTCAATGCATGATTATTGCCTTGATTTAATTTTTGGGTTTGATTTTTTTACATTATTGAAAATATTTTGTGATGCATTAACTCTTTTTATTTTTAGGAATTTTGAGGATTTTTAGATGTTGTTTGGAATGATTCTCTATTTGGTCATTTCTTCCTTTTAATACTTTATATGTATTGGGAAAGAAATTAATTGGATTAATCAATATAATGACTAAAGGTTATACTTGTAGACACCTTGAAATTGACACTCACCACGTAATTAATTAAATTAAGTTTTAATTTATTATTTTCCATAATTCATCATTTTCCAAATTCCCATAATTATTTAAATAATTTATTTTATTAATTATTGTTTATTCCTTAATTAATTAAATTTTATATATTATATTTTCCTATTTCTTCCAAATGTTGATTAATTTATTTAATCCAACCTTAGCCCCCCTTCACAAATTCTTCTAAACCAAATTAATTAATTAATCCATCATAATCATCATTAATGTTTTCCTCTAATTAAAAGTTCCAACTCATCTCCAATCCTTGTACACTCAATCTTGGTCATGAAATCCATCTACATGGATCAAGATCTAAACTTTTTATTATGTGGCAAGTGTCTATAGCCATCTTCAATGCTCACACATGTGTGAGCACACAAGTCACCATCACCTTCCACCTCATCCTTAACTAAATCTTCTATTGGTTGCTCATACATGTGTGAGATCCTCTCTTAAATGTGAAGCCACCCTACCTCTTACACATGCCATAAAGGGGCCACCTTACATTAATTCCCACCCTCTTACATTTACTATTTTTATCTCACTTGTAAAACTCATGTCCTATGCCACATTTCATTGTATCAAGTCACCCTCTTATGAAAGTTGTCACAAGGCTAATACCTCAATCATCTCATTCAATCTGAACTCTCCATTTTAGCTACCAAATATCTATAAATTGAAACCTTGTCCTTTAATCCTCATCCATCAATTAACGGTAAACTTATGTTATTGAATTATTCTCATAATACTCTTGCTATCAAGGTTGTGTTGCATTGGAGATCATTTCACATTCTAACAACTCAAAGAGAAAATCAAGTGGAGATGGGTGCCTCTACTTCAACTCTATCCATAAGGTGGAAAGGTTAAATATTTAGGTAAATTGGTGTTCATTCATTTATCTTAGTATTTTACAACTTTTACTCTTTTACCATCTTCACTACTTTATAATAAGATGTTTAAAAACGATAATTATTTCCCATTTATTTATATATATACACTTTTGGTATCGAGATTTAAGTAAATCATTAAATGTGGATTAATTCATGCACTTATTTTTTGTTTTTGAGCCAAGTAATTAGATAAATAGGCATTTCTTTCATTCTTGCATTAGTTATTGGTTTGTGTGATTGGGTGACGGGCATGAGTACTCGATCACTAGTATAGGGTGAGTAAAGGGTGAGAACCTATCTTCTTATTGAGTTTCCTGATGAGTTGTCTCATCATTTTTATAGAATTTTTCTTGTGATTTGAGTTAGTTTGAAATGTGTCATATTGGTGTGTGTTCCACCTTCAAGTGGATTGAGGCATTTATACTTATCCACATTGTATTTTTGTTGTCATAAGCATATTTTGTTCTTGGGGAATTACTTTGTATATAGAGAGAGGGAGAGGTGGGGGAGATAACGTGGGAATAGGAAGGGTTGATTGAAAAAGATATTTAGGCCCTTATCAATTATTTAATATAAGAGTACCAAGGTATGATTGTAGTATTTAATGTTATTTGGGATACTTGAATATATAGAAAACCCATTTTTTTCTAGTATGTCATCTTTATTTCTAGTGATTTGATGTAAATATGCATTGAATAAGCGTAATGCAAGTTTGAATATTTTCATGCTTATTTGTAGGAGTGAATTCTTAGTTATATTCCCTTGAAATATGTTTCTATCATGGGAAGATAATTGGAATGCGTAGTAAAATAAAAGGTAAACAAAAAAGATCTTCCCAAAATTCTTGTAATAAACTTATCCACCAACTAAATTCTAATAAGGTACTAATGTTTGTATTTGCATGTGATAAATAGTTATAAAGAGTCTCAACCCAAAAATTATAGTAATTTAATATTTATAGGGAAATGACTTACTACTACATATGAGCATCATTAGAATTGTCAATGACAAGGTTTGAAATGGTAGAAACTATTCGACATGTGATAAAGTAAAATCTAATAAAAAAGTAAAGTAATTGGAAGCATATGCATGGGCACTAGATGAATCCATCAATAAGAAATTTTAGCCATACAAAAAAATATTTTTAGAGCCCAATCTTGTAGTAGAATGAGACTAAGTGGAAACCATTCAAAGATGAGCATGGTGTGTTGTGCTTAGGATGGAAATAAAATTTATAGTTAGTTGTTCAATAAATGCACACAACTATGAAATAAAATCATGCCCTTGTTGAACAACAAACACCTTTCAAGTCACACAACTTCAATTTGTGGCCATTTGTTACTATAGATAGTAACAAGAGACTTTGAGCTAGCATCTATGTGAGATGTGTTTCGCTAATAGTTCCTATCAATTTACTAAAAAAATAGATTATTCAAACATAAATGTTGTTGCACCTTCAATTGTCTAACATAGCATATGGGTAGTCTAATAGAAGATTTAGTATAGATTTTTTAATGCCCTCAATCTACATCAAACTTTTCATCCAAAGAAATAAAGTTAGTTTAAAAAACGAAAGGTAATTAAATAATTTTATAAGAAAATTAAAAAATATTTTTGAACACAACAATATCTATACAAATACTAATAATATATAATTTAAGATAGTTGAATCCAGCATTACAAGAATAGACAAGTCTACATCAAAGCTTATTTTTCAAAATGTGTAGAAAATGCTCACCATTCTAAGGAGTTGAGAACCATTCATTTTTAGAAAACTAAAATCTAACTCAATTTGTTTCCATGTGTATGTATATATATAATCAATTAATTTGAAATGGAGACAAAAATAAATATATTTTATTGAGTTTCCATCAAAGTTACTTTCATGCCTGAAATAATTATAGAAAAGTAAAGATATATTATGTATGAAACGGAGACAAAAGTATAGAAATTTAGTTATTTCCAATAAAGGTTATAATCATGTCTGAATAGTAAATATGAAAAGCTTGTTGCTTGGTCTACACGGGAAGTTAAGTGGGCCCACGAAGTTTTTTTTTAATATAATAAAAATTGATTAATTTATTTTTATTTTTATTGTTGGTTTTGTATAGGTCAATTAAAGTGGGGCCCAGAGATTTTTTAACAAAGAGAATATTATTGCCGTAGCGAATAATTGTTTTGGTTCGAAGGATCTTTTTCTTTACTATTATAAATAGAAATTTAATATTGTACGGCCATTCCAAAGTCAAATATTTTGTTGAGGACACCTAAATTTTAGTTGTAGCGCACAAATTATGGCATTTTTGGCTTTGGAGGCAAAGCATTTGGGAAAAGAAACAAAGTGGTAGTGCTTTCAAAAAAGTAATTTGTTCTTCTTTTTAAGAAAGAACAAGATAAGCACAAAACACATGATGGAGGGTGATTTGACCATCTATTTTAAAGTACATAAAAAAAAATATATAGAGTTGTGCTAGGATTGTAAAATTCTATTAAGTAGGTAGAAAATTTGATGTTTGGATGTGCATAACTGATTTTTTTAAATTAAGTATGAATTTTGTAGATTTTTTTAATGAGTAGAGTGTTTGTGAAGTGTTTTTGTTGTTTTTTTTTTCTTGTGTTTTAAAAGATAAGTTCTTTACTTTTAACTTTGTTTAGATGGTTCGTTTTTTTATGGATCTTTATTTTATTTTTATGAATACACGTGTCTATTAATTAAAGATCAAAATATAATACATATATTCACAAAAAAGGTAGGAGAACACAAAGTCATTCCTTAGAGTCACACGGGCATAGCCCGGAAAGCAAGAAGAATTCAGAAAATAAAGTTGTTAAGCAGCGAGAGCAATGCTAGTAGAGGGCAAAGGAGGGTCTTGGTCATTTGGTTCGCCTCATACATTAGTGGGGTCCAAGGTGACGTCAAGCCCAGACCAACCATCTTCAATATCTTTATCTTTATTCTAATCATCGTTTTGAGCCAAAGAAATAGCCAAAGCAAGCTGAGGGAGCCATTTGGAAGACTCTGCACCACCAAACGAAGGTCGATCGCTATCACCACTAATCACTGCCCCCCCCTCCCCGCACCCCAAGGCCACCCAGAGGTAGCACCTCCAAGTGGAGGTGAGGTAGAACGTCGCCGCAAAGAACTGCCCTTACCACTAGAGGGTGATGAGGAGCCTAGGATTTAAGAGACCACAAGCGTCAAGCAGAGAAACTTCACCCATGTCGTTGACCACAAGGAGAATGGTCGCGAGAAGTAAAGTTGTTTAGTGGCACCTTGGCCACAGTGCACGGGGCATTACCCCAATGGTCAAGCAACCCCTGAAGCTGCACAACCTCTAGGGACACCTTGTTTGCCTAAACCTGAATTTGAAGCATCACATTTGAGCAAATAGAAGCTTTAGTGAAAAGCAAAACAACACAATCAATAGAGTTGTGAGAAAAAAATAGCAATATTTATATCCTTCCATAAGGAAAATAAAATCTCCACCCTAAAAGCATGCCAAACTTGGGTATACTTGGAAGGGATATAGGAACAATCCCCCAAAAGAACCATGTGCCAAGAAAAGGGTTCTAGTTGAAATGGACGAAAGAAATGAATCCAATTTCACAGTTTTTGAGTACGGCAACAAAACCAAAAGAAATGCATGAAAGTCTCTAGTTGACCACAAAATGGACAACGAGGGTTCGAAATGCCCATATATCGAAGGTGAGATCCAACAGAAAAGCCCTAGAAAAGAATACACCAGATAAAATGGGCCAGCTTCAGTTCAATACAACCAACCAAATGTTATGAAATCAGCATTGTTAAGTAGCCAAAGAAGATTGCAAATTCCACTGATGGTTCAACACAGACACCATAGGAAGGTGCAGAGAAAGCCACTAATACCCCAGGTGTGGCTTACAATTGTAAAAAGTAGTGTCTAGGTACTAGCGCCAATCCTTTCACCATGACTTAACTGAATGAACACCAAGTTTATGATGCATCTCTAGTGGCAAGGCAGCCAAGACAGAAAAATATGTCTGTCGATCTGGCTGTGAAAGCTGAAACTGCACTTTCAAATCTTCCCCAAGAACAAAGATTCATCGTGGCTCTGGAAAATAAATCATGGGGAGTGCAGATGCTTTTTTATGAAACCAAATGGCATGGATCCTAGGCAAGCAAGGCAGAGGGAGCCCTTGAACTTGAAACAATGGAGACCACCAGAGATTGTGATGGCTGATAGACAACCTATCTCAAAAGCATCATTAGAGTACTTTTGATGAATCTTTTAAACAATTATGGAACCCTTTGTTTGTGGCTTGTGAGACGGAAATTTGGCAAAGTTCTTTTCAAACTTTGGGTGAACTTTTCCTTTCTTTTGCTTGAACCTTTCAATTATTTAAGCTAACTCAACACCTAGCTTTCCTATTGAGTGCTCATCTCCAAATCTAATGTTGGGAAAAAGACTTTGTATACAAGTGATGTAGTTCATGGACATGAGTCCATTAGGTGCATATAATTTGTTTTCTTATTTCTCAAGCTTTCTCTCTCTCCTAATTTGTGTTTCCTTCCATTTGTCTCTTGTCTTTTTTCCAATCTTAACTCCGGTCTTGGTCAATTGAGGTTAGATTAAAGTGAAAAGTTGGTATTTCTATAATTACTTACATTTTTAAAAATAAAATCTAACATTCATTCTTTTAGGTTCTTTCATTAATATCATCTTGAGGATTCCTTGAGTTTGAATCAGTGTTTCATCCTTTTTTGTCCTTCTTTACCCTGCAACCCTTCTTTATGTAGCCTACATTTCCATAGTTCCAACACTTAACCTTAGATTTATTGGGAGTTTTAAATCTCAATTTATATTTGGATCTTCTATCCTTCTACTTATTCTTTCCTTTTCATTTCTCCTTCAATATACCTCTAACAACCAATGCATCCTTGATAGAATTCAAAGTTTTCTAGTTCAACCCCTTCCAAGAGTAAAGAACCTTCCACTTATTCAAGCTTCAACTTAGTGGAAATTCTCTTGATTTCTAACACTCTATTACTCTGTTTCTTTGACAAAAAAATAATATTAAACCCACTTCGATGTTGATGTGATTAACACATTCAACAATGAGAGAATGGAGAAATAAACACACACAAAAGTGACAATTTTTACTATTAGGAAAAGGTGTGTTGTACACCTTGCGTAACGTTTTAATATAATTTTATTAGGTGGGGCACCTAGAGAAACTAGGGATGTGTCCATCACATGGGTCTAGCATTATTGGGGTCCCTTTATGTGTTGTATGTAACATTGGATTAAATGTTTAATGTGGGTTGCACATGGGAAAAATATTTAATGTTGGGAAAACTTAGTACCAATATTAAAATTTGACACACTCTGAACAGGCATTCTAGACCACATAGTTAAAGATTCCAATCCTCAATATCCTAGAGACATATGTAGAACACACTCCAAAGACAAAGATGTCTCCTTTGAAGATAAAGTGTCCTCAAAATTTTGTCCAAAAGTATCCACACTCATGTCAAGCTACAAAGAATGATCATGTAGAGAATGAACAAGAGGGTCAAATTATTCCCTCGCAACAATTGAAGAAGGAACATCTTCATCAAAGAGATGTAAGAAATCAATGGTGTCTCTCAAATTTGAAATATGCGACTTGAAACAAACAAACAACCAATTTGTGTAAACTATGTATCCCAAGTAGATGTAGTTGGAAGATGATGTAGAACATGTTGCACTAAATCACAAGAGGCAAAACCTGTGCCAACATGAGCATCATAAAATGCAACAGAAAATAGAGGATATGAAAAATAAGGCTCAAGAATGGGATTCAATGTGAGGACTCCCAAAGTCAAGAAGCCAAATGTATCCTTTGAATCATGTTTCACACTAGAAGTGTGATCAACAGTCAAAACAACAATCCATCATCAGAAGAAAAATCTACAAAGGTGTATAACCAAGATGAATGATCAACCATCCCAGTAGTAAGAATCTCTCTACACTCCAAGTCTCTAATGATGATTGAATCAAGAGTGAACTCCATATTCCTCCCATCTCCACCATGTGTAATTTGATATATGGAAAGAGGTTTTTCGTCAAATGAGGTACACACAATATCATTGAATTTTTTCTCCTCAAAATAAATAGACCCCTTCCCAAGTACACTCATGTATGTATTGTTTCTCATCAAAATAGGATACATAGTACAAGGCCCAAAAGAAGATAATATGGACTATGAAGATGTCTTATGATGAGATGGTCCTAAATCTAGAAGCCATCTCACTAATCCATGACCTAAAATAGCATAAAGAGTAGTTCCCTTTCTTGTTGTTGTAGTAACCAAACTAGCATGACCTTTGTCCTTATTACAATATTTTGAAGACAAATAAGAAGTTGACTCAAACATTTTAGAAAGCAAATCAATTTGATTCTTTTTGAGAAGATATTTCAGCTCATCAATATGCTTCTTATAACAAGAATGTTTGTCATGCCCACGCTTCTTATAGTATGAACAAGTAGACTTATCCTTCTTAGACGATTTATCTATGGAATAAGATTTATTCTTTGGTTGATCTGAATGTGGATTGTTCTTTGATTTTATTTTTTCTTATCAATATGTTCTAATTCTTTCACTTGACTAACCAAAAATGCCTAAGATTTAGATGACTTGATGAGACCCATCAAGATAAGCTTTTGTTGCTCATGTATTAGCATCTCAAAAACTGATGCAAATGAAGGTGTAGTATATGTAGACCCCATATTCAACTGATGAGTATGAAAGCTAGAAATAAAAACAACATAATCAGGACCAAGCTTTTTCAAAGTAATGTAGATGAACTGGATGTTCCTCTTATCAATTATTCATGCTTTACATTGCTCTCTTAGATCATTAACCTTGGTGATGTAGTCATAAATATTGTCAAAAAATTTAGGATCAAGGCTCATCTATTCATTATAAATTTGATAGCCTCTTACTTTATCTGTAGTACCATACAAAAAATTTAGTTTTCCCCAAGCTTCATGAGAATTCTTACATGATTCAATTTGGAACAACAAATCTTGAGAAACTAGATTATGAAGACATCCAAGAGCTATGGTATGTTCAATCATCCATTTTAGCTTTTTATCTGTATTTGTAGGTTCAGGTGCCTTATTTTCAACATATAGAGAGCGACCTCATTCAGTAGAACACTCCATGCATTTTGATTCCATGTTGAATATATATATATATATATATATATATATATATATATATATATATATATATATATATATATATATATATATATATATATATATGATGTTAGCAAAGGAACCTTAGAATGATCCATGGAAAAATAAGAGAACAAGTAAATCAGATCAAAACAATGCACCAAGAGACCCCCCCCCCCACAATTCAATCAACCAATAATCCCCCAATAATATGTTTTGGCACTTTATTTAGAGAGTGTTTATAATGCCAGAAATATGTTCCATATTTACAATGCCAAGATGGATCAAAGATGGAAAATTATAAAATATCTCAGAATGAGATCCTCAAAATAAAAGTAACCTTTCCCAATATGATCTACACTAAAATTAAGCCTTTCCGAGAGGAAAAAACTTCTCCAGGCTGTAGTATGTCCAAGTAATCAACCAAAATGAAATTTTACACAAATGTGAATAAAAGATTCTTGGAGTTGAATCTGGAAAAAGTTTATGAACATAAATGTAG
>VDFB02132507.1:0-28059 GCA_007258455.2 Sequoia sempervirens
CACACTTCTTCAGGTTTGCGTACAATTGATTCTCCCTCAAGCATTGCAATACCTGTCTCAAATGCTCCTCATGCTCCTTCATATTTCTCGAATAGATAAAAATATCATTGAGAAACACAAGAACAAAATGATCAAGGTATGTGCGAAAGACACCATTCATCAAACTCATAAAAATTGATGGTGCATTCATTAACCCAAACGGTACTACTATGAATTCGTAGTGCCCGTAACGAGTTCAGAATGTTGTTTTATGAATGTCTGCTTCTGTAATGCGTAACTGATGGTAACCTGATTTCAAATCAATCTTAGAGAACACATTAGCTCCCTTGATTTGATGAAAAAGATCATCGATTTTGGGTAAAGGATATCGATTCTTTATCGTTACTTTGTTCAATTGATGATAGTCAATACACAATCTAAGTGATCTGTCCTTCTTTATGAAGATGACAGGTGCTCCCCATGGAGAAACACTCAGACGAATCAAAAACTTATCTAAAAGTTCCTCCAACTAGGTACGAAGCTCTTCTAGTTCCTGAGTAGTCATTCTGTATGGGGCCCGAGATATAGGCTCTGCTCTAGGAACTAGGTCAACTCTAAAATCAATATCTCGTTTCGGTGGCATACCAGGTATATCACTAGGAAAAACATCTGCGAATTCCTTGAGGATAGGGTGATCATCAAGAGATATCTCTCGACTCTCCCCTACCTCCAAGTCATTAATTGTTGTTGCAAACAGTTGACAACCCTAGTGAAGACATCTCTTCAATTGCATAGCAAAAATCATTCGCAAAGAGATAGGTCTTTGAACACCTATAATCTCAACTTTTGCACCTGATTCATTAATACAACTTACTGTCTTCAGTCAATAGTAAATCACAACATGATGAGATTCTAACCAGTCCATACCTAAAACAATATCATACGAACCTAGAGGTGTAACATGAAGATCTACTAAGGTAGATAACGAACCAATTCTTAGTCCACAATTGCTATGCTAACAGCGGATCTCTGGGTATTTGTGAGTCCATCAGTTGACCTAGATGTTAGACTAGCTAGTATTGTTTTTAGTTAACCTTGTCTATTTTATTATGAGACTTGTTTTTGTTTTGTGTAGGATCATGCCTAGACATAAATTGGTGAGCTTCGAGCTTCGGGCGATGAGCGAATCCCAGTTACTTCCCTCGAGCTTCCACGAGTGAGCATAATAGAATAGTTGGGTCCTCGGTTAAGAGCGGACAAGTGGGAATGGATTCGATTAATGGAGGTTGAGGGAGCGATTCGTCCCTTACTAGAAGAGGTACTTGCCAGACTTGGTCTGAGGCAGGAAGTTGGTCAGGAGGTGGTTAGGGAACTTGATAGATCTCCTTGGAGGATTGTTTGTACTACAAAGCAGGATGCCATAGTTGCAGGACATATGAGAGATTTGTTGAGGGCACGCCCTCCTACATTTGATGGTACAGGTGGTGGTATGGAAGCAGAGACCTGGTTATTAGACTTGGGAAGATGTTTTGCTATGCACCCATATGGTAGAAATACCCGAGCTAGATGTTCCATCATGCATCTGAGAGGTTTTGCCTCTACTTGGTGGCGTTTGGAGGAGCAGAAGCTCCATCTGGAGATTGGGTCAGTTTCTTGGGAAATGTTCTTAGAAAGATTTAGAGCATGTTTACTATCTAAGCATTGGAGATAATGACGAGTTGATGAGTTTCACGATTTGCAGCAGATGGCTTTATCTATTGAGCAGTATGAACACAGATTTTATGAGCTCAAACAATATGCTGGAATTGGTGATGATGAGGCAATGTTGGTGCAACATTTCATCAGGGGTTTGAATGCCCGTATTAGTGGAGGAGTTAGAGTCTTCGAACTGAAGACTATGGAGGTTGTAGTGGAGAAAGCGCATATTGTGGAGGAGAATCTAACTCTGGCATTGGGTGGACATACAGGTGTCTAGATAGGTAGTGCACCTATAGCAGGTTTTGGTCCATGAGGTGGGTAGATACAGACAGGAGGTTCCTCTAGGAACCAACAGACACCCGCTAAGGGTGGACAATAGCAGCAACAGCATAATCCATAGAAGAATAATAATTCACAGCCTCAACAGGGTAATAGTTCTCAGTAGGAAAGAACCGTAACTGGTGGTGCAATAAGCGTAATCAACAGGATTAGCCAACTCAGAGTGCACAATCTACGGTTAGTAGAGGCAACTTTCAGCAATCCAATGCACCTTTGGGTGGCAGAGGATTTGGTAGAGGTACTGGTTGTTATTCTTGTGGTCAGGAGGGACATATTGCTAGGTAGTGTCCTATGAGAGGTTCATCAGGATTTGGGTAGCGACCGACAGCTTCTGAGCCTACAGTTGGAGATGCAGGCCGTTCACATACAGTTTATGCTGCGGTAAATAACCACCAAGCCGATCATTAGAATACAATGGTCGAGACTTAAGGCCAATTACAGGGTACTAATGTTACTATTCTTTTTGATTCTGGAGCTACTGATTCATTTATTTCACCTACTATTGTTGAGCGATGTGGTCTTGTGGCGGTAAAGCAAGGCGGTAAGTGGCAGGTAGAATTTGCCTCTGGGGTGAAAGTAGTGGTAGAGAACCTTGTACACAATTGTGGACTAAGAATTGGTTCGTTATCTACCTTAGTAGATCTTCATGTTACACCCCTTGGTTCATATGATATTGTTTTAGGTATGGACTGGTTAGAATCTCATCATGTTGTGATTGACTGTCAACTGAAGACAGTAAGTTGTATTAATGACATAGGTGCAAAAGTTGAGATCATAGGTGTTCAAAGACCTATCTCTTTGCAGATGATTTCTGCTATGCAATTGAAGAGATGTCTTCATCATGGTTGTCAACTGTTTGCAACAACAGTTAATGAATTGGAGGTAGGGGAGAGTCGAGAGATATCTCTTGATGATCACCCTATCCTCAGGGAATTCGTAGATGTATTTCCTAGTGATATACCTGGTATGCCACTGAAACGAGATATTGATTTTAGAGTTGACCTAGTTCCTAGAGCAGAGCCTATATCTCGAGCCCCATACAAAATGACTACTAAGGAACTAGAAGAGCTTCGTATCCAGTTGGAGGAACTTTTGGATAAGGGTTTTATTCGTCTGAGTGTTTCTCCTTGGGGAGCACCTGTCATTTTCGTAAAGAAGAAGGATGGATCACTTAGATTGTGTATTGACTATCGTCAATTGAACAAAGTAACGATAAAGAATCTATATCCTTTACCCAGAATCGATGATCTTTTCGATTAGATCAAGGGAGCTAATGTGTTCTCTAAGATTGATATGAAATCAGGTTACCATTAGTTACGCATTGCAGAAGCGGACATTCATAAAACAACATTCCGAACTCGTTACGGGTACTACAAATTCACAGTAGTACCGTTTGGGTTAACGAATGCACCATTAGTTTTCATGAGTTTGATGAATGGTGTCTTTCACACATACCTTGATCGTTTTGTTCTTGTGTTTCTCGATGATATTTTGATCTATTCAAGAAATATGAAGGAGCATGAAGAGCATCTGAGACAGGTATTGCAGTGCTTGAGGGAGAATCAATTGTACACAAACCTGAAGAAGTGTGACTTCTTTTAGACTGAGGTGAAATACCTTGGTCATGTGATTTCTGGAAAGGGTATTGTTGTGGATCCTTTGAAGATCCAAGCTATTGTTGATTGGCTCGTGCCTACCAACGTAGCTGAGGTTCGTAGTTTTATGGGTCTTGCTGGCTACTATAGACGGTTTGTTTAGGGGTTTTCTAGGATTGGGCACCCCATTACTTCTCTTCAGAGGAAAGGGAAGAAATTTGTCTGGACAGAGCAGTGTTAGTTGGCTTTTCAGACACTTAAGGAAAAGCTGACTAATGCACCTATATTAGTTGTTCCTGATCCTACTAAGGATTTTTTTGTTTGCACTGATGCGTCCTTGGAGGGTTTAGGAGCAGTATTGATGCAAGAAGGGCATGCGATCGCTTATGAGTCTCGCAAACTCAAGGATCACGAACTAAATTATCCCACTCATGATTTGGAGCTTGCCGCAGTTGTTCATTCATTGGTTTGATGGAGGCATTTCTTATTGGGTCATCACTTCGAACTTCATAGTGATCACCATAGTGTGCAATATATTTTTACGCAGCCTAATTTGAATGCTAGACAAAGATGGTGGATGGAGTTCTTATGTGAACATGATTTTGAGGTGAAATATGTTCAGGGAAAAGAAAACGTAGTGGCTGATGCTCTCAGTCGCCGATGACATGAGATTTCTACTATTACTCTTGGAGTTGATCTGAGGAGCCAAATTTTAGCAGCACTTCCTACAAATAGATTGTATTAGGAGGTGAAAATGGAGATTGAATCAAGAAGACCTCTAGAGGGTAGATTCACAGGGTATACTCTTGAATCAGATGGTTTATTGTGACATTTAGATTGTATCTATGTACCATATTCAGAAGGTCTTCGCACGTTGATTATGACTGAGGCACATCAAGCACCTTAATCAGCTCATCCTAGTGTTAATAAGATGCATGAGGATCTTCGACAGTTGTACTTTTGGCCCGGTATGAAATGTGATATCGCTGATTTTGTATCGAGATGTCTTGAGTGCCAGAGAGTTAAAGCGGAGCATCAACATCCCACATGATTATTGCAGCCACATCTCATTCCTGAATGGAAATGGGATATTATATCGGTTGATTTCATTGTTGGATTAACTATGTCGTCACGTCGACATGATGCCATTATGGTTACTGTTGTCAGATTGACTAAGGTAGCACATTTTTTTCCAGTTTGATCATCTTATAATGCTTCATATGTAGCTAGGATATTCATGGAGGATATTGTTAGATTGCATGGAATTCCTCGTAGGATTATATCAGATAGAGATCCGGTGTTTACATCAGCCCTATGGACTTCATTACAACATGCTCTAGGTACACAGTTCAACTTCAATTCAACATATCATCCTAAAACTGATGGTCAGACAGAGAGAGTCAATCAAATTCTTGAGGATATGCTTAGAATGTATGTAATGGATCAACAATCACGTTGGGAAGATTATCTATACTTAGTGGAATTTTCTTACAATAATGGATATCAAAGTTCCATAGGTATGCCCCCTTTTCAAGCATTATATGGACGTCCTTGTCGGACTCCATTGAGTTGGGATCAACTTGAGGATAGAGTGTTACTTGGACCTGAGATGCTTTGAGACATGGAGCAACAGGTTGATCACATTAGAGAACATCTAATAGCAGTACAAGATAGACAAAAGAAGTATGCCGATGCGCATAGAGTGGACCACCAGTTTTCAGTTGGTGATAGAGTATTTCTTCAAGTGCGACCGCGAAAGAGTCCAATCCATTATGGAAAAGGCTCTAAGCTTGCACCTCGATTTGTTGGGCCATTTGAGATTCTAGAGAGGATTGGTCCTATGGCGTATCGACTCACCTTACCACCCAGTTTTTCACGTATTCATGATGTCTTCCATGTGTCAGTTCTCAGACCTTATCATCCTGATATTTCTCATGTATATGATTGGAATGCGTTACAAGTAGAGGACGGGCAACTGGCTTTGGAGCCCGTGGGCATTCTTATTGGAGGCTCGTTCTCGGGGTGAGACATTGACTAGGTGAGGATCCTGGGATCCCTAGTCATGAGCATTTGCACTTGGGAGGATCACGACATGGGGAGCTTTATCCCTATCTGTTAGGGCTTTTAGGAGTAAGCGTCTGGGAGGATGTACTACCCCTCCATTTTGCTTATGTTTTGTGGCGGTATGTGTTTTACTTTGATAGACCACGATATTTTGTTTGATGTATTTGATATTTTGACAGTAGAGTGATGGTGTATTTATTTTATGATGTGATGATACACTATTTGGTGGTGATTATTTCTGACATGCTTTATGTTAGCATAGATGTTTACTTGAGATGATATTGCTATATATGCTCATGGTAGTTTAAATTGATATTTATTTTGTCGGTTTGATGTGATATTGTATTGGTGAAGAGAATGGTATTGCATCACTCGCTTGCGAGTGCCCTATGATTTCCGTGATTTTCTGTTCACAGTGTGTTTGAATCATGGATTATATACATGTATGTTACATGTCTGATTGCAGGATTGCAGGTACATGACACCAAATCCACCTGGTTTCATAGGTTTGAGCGTGTTTAGGCTCAATGGTAATGTTGATTGGGAGATAGTAACGAGGTTTTTCCTAGTCTAGCCTCAAACCTAGTCACAGTATGTCGTCAGTCTAGGTCTGGTATGTTTGGGTGTCAAGTCTATGTTTGTCTTGTTATTTGTTATGCAAGGTTTATTTTGTGAATTTAATGTTAGATTAATGTTCTTTATAATTTAGTGCTTATTTAATTAATTTTAAATATTGTAGTTAAAAAGCTTCATATTTTATTTAATTAATTAAATTAGTTTATTTGATAAGATAATTTAATCATTGTGATTAAAGTTATTTTATTAAATAAATAAATTAGTTGATTAAATTTCCTTTATTGAGTGAATAGATTAAATATAGTTTAAATGCTTTTGTGTGAAAGGGATTTTTAAATTTGTTTAAAGAAAATGAAATTAATTTTGAATTTTTAAATTCTATAAAATAGAATAATTCTTTATAATTGATAAAAGAAAATATCTAAGAGTTTGTTAGAAGATATTTTTGATTTTCCATGTGTGTTAGTAAAATTAAATGCAAAAATTCTTGTTGAGAAAATTCTCGGAGAGAATATTGCCAGAACTGGGAAAGGCAAGAATGCACTTCATGAAAAAGAAAAGAAATAGAGAGTTGCTAGAAAAATTGTTATCTTTTTGGGGTTTTTGGTTTTTAAAGAAATATGGAAGAGGTTCTCGAGATTATTTACTGATTCAGTAATTTGCATCTTTCTGGAAGTGGAGATTTGGAAAGGGTTTTGGAATTTGCACTCAACAGGCAAAGCTTTTCTCCAATTTACAATTCTTGAAGCTACAGAAAAATAGGTTCTTTGCTGTTTATTTAGTTTTATTGTTGATTTGAAAAGATTGCCTGTTTAAAGATTTAATTTAGTAGAAGTTTTGTTAAATTTATAAAATAGAAAGATTGCCTGAAGAAGAAAATTTGAATGAAGCTTCTGTACTTTTCGGTAAAATTTTGTTGAAAATATTTATGTAGAAAACTTGTTACCTCTTTGTGTAAAATTTTGAAACAAAACTTTATAGTAAAATCAAAGAGCATCACAGAAGGTTATTGTTAAACAATAGAAATTTCTCATAAGGAAACAAAAGAAAATCTGTAGATTTGTAAATGAAACTCACTGATTAGTTTGAGGAAACAAAAACCTTTGTGATAAACTTTGTTAAATATTTCTTGTAGAAAAGATTTTGAGAATTTAGATTGTGAATGAAATCTTCTGTAACGAAAATTGAAACCTTCTATCAAAATTGATAAATTGAAACCTCTGTATTATTTGATTAAAAATCTTCTGTGAAAATTCTTTGTTAAAATTTGCTTTGCTTGGCTTGATCTTTCTAATTTATTGCTTTGCATATATATATATATATATATATATATATATATATATATATATATATATATACTATATATATATATACATATATATATATATATATATATATATATATATATATATTTAATATATATATAATAGTTTTTCAGGTATGCATTTTGAAATCATGTAATATACTTAGATAATATTTATTAAAAAATTATGGAAGAATCATGCATTATAGAGGCGGAGGTGAATCTTGAAAAACAAAACAAAAAATAAAAAATAAAAATTAAGGGAGGCGTAGGGGGGGCTACCCCCACTAATGACCCCATAGGGGAGCTGGTTGTGAGGGTAGCACCTAGCACTGCCTTCACAGGCAACGTCGGCGCTGCCTGCACAACCGCGCCCCACTAAGGGGGTTCAGTTGTGTATGGCAGCCAACCCCCTACCTATATGTATTACATTTCTTTAAAATTGTTTCTTTAATCTTTTTTGTTTATATATAATATATTAATTTTTTAATATATATTTTATATATATTATGTATATATTCATAAAATTTTATAATTTGTTTAAAATAATAATGTTAAATATATATATATATATATTTAAATAATTATTGAAATATAATGATTTGAATGTGTGTTTATTTTAATGTATAAAATATTGTTGTTGAGTGTAAGAAAACTATGAATAGATATTTTTATAATGAAATGTATTAAGTAAAGAAATTGAAAATTCCATTATAATGCATGAATGCCGAATTGGAGTTAATTGTTAGTTTTTTAATTTTCATATTGATTGAAAAATGAATTATATTTTAGTTGATTAATTGCATGCTTTATGTTATTGATTTGATTGGATTTAGAAAATCCTAATAATAGATTCTTATTTTGCTTGAATTGCTTTAAGTTGTTTTTACTCTTATTGGGAAAATTGGGGTTATATGGGATTATAAGTCTTCTAGATACAGTTTCTTCATGAGGGAGTTGCTTTTATGATGGTTCTATATTTGAACATACTAGGGTAGTGCACATAGTTTTGTTCGGTTTAAACACCTGGTTCTATGAACGGGTTGTGATGTTTGTTGTTATATGGTTGGTATTTGATGATTGGTTTATGTGCACCTTGTCTACCCTTAGTGGAATTAGTTTTCTTGTGTTATTATTAGGGGAGTGGCTCTTTATGAGGGCCAACACACAAAGTGGTGCTAGGGTAACTCATGTAGAGTTAGTTAATCAGTGAAAACTAAATCAACATCTTAGGTAGTCTAAAATATTTAACTGGAATAAATATGCCTCACTCATGGACTCAAGGGCTAGTTCAAACTTGGGAATGAGTCGAGAAGGCTTAGAATGGAAAAATTGAAAGCTTGTCATTATGAAAGATAATCGATTCTGCAACAGATTGCATGTGGGCCGGGTTTCGTAAGAGGTTACCAGGGTAACCCAAGATGGGGGCGGAAACCTAGGAAGATTCGCCTAGGTAACCTATGCAACATTGTGATGACACTCCACCTATAATAATAGTATCCTTGTGAACTTAGTGTATTTGATCCTTCAGTTCTGGAAGCAATGTAACCATTAAGTTAAGTTTGTAGTTATATAGTTTTGTCTTTGGTTTCACCTGTGTCTAGGGTTTGTAGGTTATGTCTAGGGAACCTTTTTACTATCTCCTAGCATGGGGGGTGGGCCTACGGGTACCACTTGGTTGGGTGGAACATGCACCTTACACCGTTGGGTCCCCAGTTCTTGTTCGTGGCGACAAGTACTTCTTGATTGGAGAGCTTGTGTGTGGAAATGTGTACTTTCTCATATTTATCATTTGTATCAGTGGAAACCTTATTTATGTATCACTCCTTAATTGTAATTAGGGAGAAATTTTGTAACATGTAATTGTACACTTTTGTATCACCTACCTCATTTGGAAATGAGTATTATAAATGTTATTATAATTGCAATGTAAAGAAAGAATCATATTTATTCTTTATATCTTGCTACAAATGATGTAATTTATTTGTTATTGAATGTATGTTCTTAAATTTATGAGAATTAAATACATGCTATGTTTAGTTACTTTTGTCATCTATGGGATTTACATGTAGTGTGTTGTCGCATACCTTAGGGAATGTTTGCATTAATGAAGTTCATGTATAAACTTTGAAAAAAAAAATTATTACACTTTAGTAGTCATTGCAACATTCTTTGGGGTATGTGACTGAGGTGTTACAAACATGGTGGGATATAGTTGATGAAGATTAATACATCTATATGTAAGATAATATCTATGAACCATTTATTGAAGAATATATAGATACTAATGAAAAAAACCTTGATGAGCAAGCTGAAGTAGAAGAAAATAATCAATCTTTTGATCTAGATGTAAATAAAGAAATCTTAACAATCATGATGAATAGATCTTCTATATCTAGAGGCTTTCCTGGAACAATAGGTATATATAGAGGATAAAATTCAGGTGGGTACCAACCTCATGGTTATTTTGAATAAGATGAGTGTTCTACTTCCTCTTATATCTCTATATATTCTTGCCAGTCAAACACAACTAGATTTACTAGAATCAAGCCATATAAAATAAGTAAAATGCAAACCCATTGGAAATATTGTTAAAAATGAAATACAAAAAGCCCTAGATGATTTTGATGACTATCTAGAAGAATTATCTTTTATTCCCATAGAATCCTCTTATAATGAAGAAGTCCTTTCTATTCTGAATATTTTGATATTCTTGAACAATTCTCTTCTATAAAAATTTAAGAAATACCAAAAGAGAAGACTACAAAAAAATCCTAGATATTATTGATCCAAAAAAATTCAAACTTGTTCTTTCTACCCTACCATATTCCAATCCAAAACTAAAACCAAAATGTTTACTAGCACTTATGAGTGGAAAATTCTCTCAATATATTTAAGTTCTTATAAATGGAAAATACTATGATGCGCATATTGATATTGAAAGCTCCCATTATTAATGATTGGGAACAACTCACAATAAAATCTATCTATACAACTATTGATGTCCAAGGAAATAAATTTGTTTGTGATAAGTATAAAAGCCAACAAAATGTTTTAATAGAAGGACATTATTTTACATGTAATTTCTTTGCAATGCACCAAATACCAATAGATATACTATTGATAGGAAACTTCATTGAAGTATATACACCATATGGGTGTACAAATTCAAAACACCATGTTCATGCTTAATGGGAAAAAGCTCAATACTTCTAGATTGATTTATATGCAGCATAAAAATATCCAACAACAATGTTGATATATAATTTAAAGATTCCAATGAATATTAAAGAGGAACTTATCAAGAATATATGTTTTGAATATCCTCAAAAAGTTTTGGAAAAAAAATGCCTACAATGGAGATCAATTTGCAACCACGAAAAAATAAAGCCAAGAAAGAAAATACCTATAGCTTCACATGATTACTGAGATATGCAACAAGATATAGAAGAAAAAAAATAATGGAAGCACATCAAACCTTCTCAAACTCCTTTCTATTGTTATGCATTTATGGTTGATAAACATTCAAAACAAAAGAGAGGGAAAAAGAGAATAGTTATAAATAATAAACCATTAAATGCTATTACTCTCCACTTTCCATATCCAATTCTTGACAAATACTATTTATTAGAAAAGGTTTATAACTCCAAGGTGTTTTCTCAATTTGATTACAAATCAATATTTTACCAAATCAAGATCCAAGAAGAGGACCAATATAAGACTGCTTTTAGTTGTCCATTTAGACATTATGAATGGACTATGGTGTCATTCATGCTAATAAATGCCCTTGTATAATTTTAATAAAGGATGGGTTCCATATTTTTTATAGGTCGCCTTAAGGTTATGAATTGGTATAAAAATAACACTAGCATCATTTAAATTGTTAGTTTCTAAATATTAAATAGATAAGTGAATTATAATAGCATGTTATATCTTAATAATCTTTATTGTATTTGCATGAACATCCAATTTTATTGTCACTATACTAAACCTATTGCACTCAATATGTTGGAAATATTTGCATGATGATGTATAGATGGTGTGTGGTGTTGTCATTGATGGAAACCCATTGTAGAAATGTAGAAGTGTTGGTCCGATGAAGATCAAGTGTTTTAGAGAGTTGACTAAGTCCTACTGTGCATATTCAATGTTTAGAGGAATAATTTTGTGGTCTGCACTCCTCCACTATACAAAATCTTGTCATATGGATTTGTGGCGTTGATGGAATCTATTGAAGGTATTTATATCTAATTTTTCAATGTTGTATGTCTTCTGCAATTGAAGATATTAATGACAGAGTATCAAGCTTAGTAATGGTAGAGTGACTAGTACAAAGTGCATGATTGGAATGCTCCACATTCTACTATAGATGAATATTATCCTGTGCAATTTTGAGGAAGTGTTGGAAGGTGTTAGAGGTGTATGCACTATAAGTAGAAAGTGGTTTGGTGATCCACATATTGAGTTGTGAATGAACAATTGGTTCATTCAGTTGTTGCTTCACTAGTTTTGATATCTTCAAAAATTCGGCATTACAATAGTTGGCAAGCTCTTCCCTTCAAGCACGACGGAATTCCAACATTCTCCCGATGTACAGGAACAACAAATTATCTCCCAAAATGCTCTAAGTCTCCAACACTTGAGGAATTCTCAATTGCCCCTCTAAGCCTCTAATCTCCCTTTTTTATACAAAAATTTTACTCAATTTGGTTAACAACCAAATGATTTACAAAATCCACCTTATCTCTCCATTTTTACATAAAATCTTAATAATCTCCTTTACATAGATAAATTAACAATAATATCCCCTTTAAAAATTCCAAGCCCCTAATTTTATTCTTTCTGGGCATTTGTTGTTACAAAAAAAATCTTGATTTATTTTGTTGGGGTGGAAAATTTAATTGTTTTAGGAAAAAATTATTGAAAATCTCTGTAAATGTGGGGATTCCACCTTTATGGAAGGATCCCCACAAAATGTGGGCCATCCCCATGTTAGGTGGTGCCCCCACTTTAGGTGGGTCACCCCACATAACATGGGTGGCATTCCCACATAATGTGGGTCGCCCCCCACACACCCCCCATGTGTGGGTGGCTTCCGACATAAAGTGGGCGCCCCCCTTAATGGGTGGGTTTTATCCCACTTTTTTAGGAGTTTAGTTTTATTAATTTTTTCATTTATTTTATTTTGATTTTTATATATATATTTTTTTGAATTATTTTTTTCCCAAACTATTTGCCAAATGGAGGATTGAGGAGATGACAAGTGTCAAGGGCTGATTGGCCGTGGTGCTGACTGGGCATTGACGTCATCAGGTTGACCCAAATTTTGACCATCTGTAACTTCGTCATACGGACTCCATTTTTCATGAAGCGAACTTCGTCGGAATCATGATGATGAGCACTACACAATGGTGTTGACTTTGGCCGATTTTGACAACTTTGATTTTTGCCCTTTTTTCTGGCCTGTTTTCTGAGGGTTGACTATAGGTTTGACCTTACATATTTTGAGCTTCGGGACTCCAATTGACTCCGTTCGAGTTGCATTGGAGTCAAGATTTCACCCTCTTGTTGATGATACTGATTCTGAAGATAAAAGAGAAACTTCAATTTTTGGCCGAATCCTTGGATCCGGTCCTCCCCAACTGAGAGCTTTTGGACCTGCAGCTTGATTACTCAAAAAGTAAGTGAGGGTAAATTTCCCTCACTTTACCAAACTCCATCCATTTTTCCTTGCTTGGATTCATCCCCTTCAATCCCACTCTGAGGTACTCAACTACTCCTCTTCGTGAAGTCCTAGTTTTCTGTCTAAGATGATGTCTTGAACGGCACCGACATGTACTCCTAGTGAAGATCATCAGCGGCCAGTGGAACACGGATGTCCGGTCTCCTCATCAATATCATCGGAGGTTCATACAACTTCAAGTTCTCAGCATTGACTATTGAATAGATATGCATGTATGGAGGAAGATTGAGGTGAAAAGCATTGGTTCCGATCTTTTCCAAGATCTCAAAGGGACCATACCGAATTGGCTTGAGCTTCCTTCCTTCTCCTTGCATTCTTTCCTTGCTGATATGTAACCAAACACGGTCACCGACTTGAAAATTATGATCAGTGCGATGTTTATCATGTCGAGCCTTGTATTTGGCTTGACTCTTTTCCAACTGTGCTTCCACTGCCTAATGGATGGCTTGGACTTTTTGGATGAACTTCAAAGCCTTCTCTGAATCATGGCGTCCATCTTCAACATCATCTTTCCCAAAAGAAAAATCCATCGGAGTCTTAGGCACATAACCGAAACAAGTCTCAAAAGGAGACCTCTTTGTAGAAGAGTGTGTTGCATGGTTGTAAGCATGCTGCACATAGTGAAGACTCTCATCCCACAATTTGGGATGCTTGTTGCAGTAGCCTCTGAGTAGATGCACACCTGTCCTGTTTACTACCTCTGTCTGTCCATCAGTCTGTGGATGGAAGGTTGTGCTCTTCTTTAGTCTGGTGTCCATGAGTCCCCACAAAGCTGACCAAAATTCTCCTAGGAATCGAGAATCTCGATCCGATACAATAGAAGTAGGTAACCCAAAATGAACCCATACAAATTGGAAGTACATTTGAGCTGTCAGTTCAGCAGTGACTTGCTTTTTACATGGCATTAAGATACACATTTTTCTGAACCGATCAACTACTACATAAAGATAATCATGACCCTTCCTAGACATAGGTAAACCCCCAACAAAATCCATAGACACACTTTCCCATGGACGAGATGGAACAGGTAATGGTGTGTACAACCCTAGTTTTCTGTTACTTGGTTTACTAGTTGCACACATAATACAACCTTTAATGTATTTGGCGACAGTTTCCTGCATTTTAGGCCAATAACAATATTTTTGTAATTGAGTAACTGTTTTACTTACCCCAAAATGTCCTGCAATCAAAGAAGTGTGAGCTTCACGGATTACATGTGCTTGTTCATCTTTTGGAACACATAACTTGCCCAAATGATACAAAAGTTTATCTTGCACATAGTAATCTTTCTCTCCTATCTGTTTGCCTACAATTAAAGCTGAATAAATATCCTTAAGGTTTTCATCATTAGCATATTGTTCCTGAAAGCTTTCATGCACCATGGAACTACCTTTAAGGATGATCAAAGTATTCATAACAGGAGGCCTAGAAAGCATATCTGCTACTTTGTTATGGGTACCTTTCTTGTACTTAATTACTAAGTGAAACTGTTGCAAAAATCCCATCCATCTAAAATGCCTACTTTGCTACAGTTTAGACTGTGATTGCAAGTATTGTAGTGGTTGGTGATCAGTGTGGATTACAGTTTCTTTCCCCATTATGTAATGTTTCCATTTCTTAGCACTTTGAACTAATGCATAAAGTTCTTTATCATAAGTAGGATAGTTACTTACTGCTCCTGAAAAGGTTTCAGAGTGGTAGCAGACTAGTTTACCTCCTTGCATAAGAACAGCTCCCATGGAAAACCTGCTTGCATCAGTCTCGATCTCAAATGGCTGGTGTAGATCTGGTAAAGCCAAAATTGGTGCAGTGCTTAACTTTTCCTTCAAACTGTTGAAGGCCTTTTGTTGTGGACCTCCCCACTGAAAAGTTGTCTTCGTACTTGTCAATGCGTGCAATGATGATGCAATGTAGGAGAAGTTTACAATGAACTTTCTCCAGTACTAGATTGCACCTAAGAAACTTCTAACTTCTATTACAGTACTTGGCTTAGGCCAGTTTACAATAGCTTTGACCTTCGCAGGGTCTACTTTCAATTGACCATTCCCTACGACATAGCCTAAGTACACTAGAGATTTCTTTGCAAATTCACATTTAGACATCTTTACATAAAGTTTTTCTTTTCTTAAAACATCAAAAATTTTCTTTACATGACTTACATGATCATCCCAAGACTTGCTAAATGTAAGAATATCATCTAGAGAGACAATGACAAAATCATCAATGAAAGGATGAAAGACATCGTTCATGACTCGCATGAACATTGCAGGTGCATTACAAAGCCCAAAGGGCATAACCAACCATTCATAAAGTCCCTATTTTGTCTTGAAAGCAGTTTTCCAAATGTCATCTTCTGCAATTCTAATCTGATGATAACCACTTCGCAAATCTAATTTAGTGAAATAAACTGCATGTTTCAACTGATCAAGTAAATCATCAATTCTTGGAAGAGGGTACCTATTTTTTACCATTATCTTGTTCAGGGCGCGGTAGTCAATGCACATTCTCCAAGATCCATCTTTCTTTGGAACCAACACAATTGGAGAACCACAAGGAGATGTACTAGGATGGATAACTCCTTTCTCCACTAACTCCTGAACCTGTTTCTTGATTTCCTCATTCTGCATAATGGACAAATGGTATAAGCCGATATTAGGCAATGGCACATCCTGCTGCAGCTGAATTTCATGTTGTATTTCCCTCTTGGGTGGCAACCCCTTTGGTTCCTGAAACAAGTCATCATAAGCGGAAACAATTTTGACCATTTCAACCTTATGTTTTGGGTCACACCCCTTAAATGCCTCAGAGCTATCTTCTTCTTTGGCTTTTACAAGCATTAACACAAAGTTCTTACTAGAGTTGACTAACCTTTTCATTTGACCAACATTAACTAGTGTGAGATTAGTCTTGACCTTGTGTGCACGTATAATGTATTCTACCCCATCTTTAAAAAGATGATACTTGTTCTCCCCCCTATAAAAGATTGCCTTTCTATCAAACAGATAAGGACTCCCTAATACAAGCCCACAAATATCCAGAGGTACAACATCTACTTCTACTTCATCAATGAAATTAGCAGTGATGGCAAAACGCAATTTGCACTGTTTTGTCACCTGCAACTGTGCATCATTACATACCCATCCAAGTGGATAGGGCTTAGGATGAGGAGTAGTAGTTAGATTCAATTTCTTAACAACCTCTTCAGAAATCAAGTTGACTTGAGAGCCCGAATCAAATAGTGTATCAATCTTTGTGTGTTTAGTTACCACACGAATGTGGAACAGTTCATTCCATTGTTTATCAACTTTAGGAGTGGATACTTTACTTGCATTACTTGTACTTGCATTAGAAATACTTGCATCAGAAGAGAGAATTATACTTTTCCCTTTACCTTGGATCCCGGCAGCAACGATCTTTGTCTCATCTCCGGAATCAGATCCAAGATCCTGTTGAATGATAGCAGTAGTAGTCTTTTGTTTGCCTTTATTGCCTCCAAATCTTTTTGGCCTTGCTTCCGGATGCAATTTCCAGCACCTCGATTCATCATGCCCCTCTTTCTTGCAATGCGAGCATGTGGGTTTTTCACCCTCTTTCTTCACCGTAGCTATCTTCTTTCCTTTACCTTTATCTTTACCCTTAGACTTTCCATCAGATTTAGATGGATTTTTATCAAACTTATCAATGAATGATCCCTTACCTCTAGACTCTAAGTGGGTAGCTTGAACACAAACTTCATCAAGGTTATTGGGATTCAAAACCAAAATTGAATGTCTAAGGTAGGAATGAAGACCTCCTATATACTTCAACAAAGTATCCTGGGTGTACAATGGAACATCTAATGCAATAGCCCTTTTACGAAATTCATGAGTGTACTCCTGAACGGACTGACCTTTCCCTTGCCTAAACATCTGCCAATTCATCATTAGCTATTGCATGTAGCCTAAGGGATAGAATTGCTTTTTAAGAGCACTTACAAATTCTGTCCAGGACAAGTTGACTTTACCATGTTGGGAGATTTCTGCTCTAGTCCTACTCTCCCACCAAGTTAGAGCTGTACCCCCTAACCGAAGAGTAGCAAGTTGGATCCTATCAGCATCATCTACGAGGTTTTGGACTCTACAATAGACTTCAACCTGCTGAATCCAATCATCTAGTTTTTTAGCATTTAATTCACCATAGTATTTTGGTAAGTCAAATTTTACATCCAACTTAATTTTGGGCTTATGTGCACCCTTAAAAGGATTAAAAGGCATAGAATGAGTAGAAGAAGGAGAAGAAGGAGAAGACGGAGAAGGGAGAAGAAGGAGAAGAGGGAGGTGTCTTCGGAGGCTCAGGATCATCTCCTGATTTCTTTCCTTTGCCTGCACGAGCTTCATGTCTCCACATCTTTTCTTGCCTCTCCTGGAATAAGACTTCGACCATGGCCTTCATGTCGAGAAAAGCCTTTTGAAATTCCTTCTCACCAAGCTCAGAACTTTGTCCATCATTTGGATCTGCCATCTGTGTTCGTGAATGAGCTCTTCGTCTTCCAATCTCTGGATTAAACTCTTCAAGCTTGCCTTTGCCTTGTTGAAGTTGGGAGCGTGTAAGCATTTGAATCTGCAATACTTAGTCAAAACACAGCTCTGATACCAATTTGATCCGATTTAGGATCTAAGACGATTGCTTAAAGAATGCATAACAATTACAATTCCAATCTCCAAATTACTAAAATGAAATCAACACCATAACATAATTAAACTAATGGAATTGAGAAAAAGATAGAATTCAGAAGGAGACAAGAAAGAGAAAATGCAAATAGCTTGATAATGGAGTTTGTCGTAAAATGACTACGTCTTCGGGTCCCTCTCCAAAGAGTAGACCGATCCGATTGATATCTTCAAAAAATTCGGCATTACAATAGCTGGCAAGCTCTTCCCTTCAAGCACGACGGAATTCCAGCATTCTCCCGACGTACAGGAACAACAAATTATCTCCCAAAATGCTCTAAGTCTCCAACACTTGAGGAATTCTCAATTGCCCCTCTAAGCCTCTAATCTCCCCTTTTTATACAAAAAAATTACTCAATTTGGTTAACAACCAAATGATTTACAAAATCCACCTTATCTCTCCATTTTTACATAAAATCTTAATAATCTCCTTTACATAGATAAATTAACAATAATATCCCCCTTTAAAAATTCCAAGCCCCTAATTTTATTCTTTCCGGGCATTTGTTGTTACAAAATAAATCTTGATTTATTTTGTTGGGGTGGCAAATTTAATTGTTTTAGGAAAAAAATATTGAAAATCTCCTTAAATGTGGGGATTCCACCTTTATGGAAGGCTCCCCACAAAATGTGGGCCACCCCCATGTTAGGTGGCGCCCCCACTTTAGGTGGGTCACCCCCATAACATGGGTGGCGTTCCCACATAATGTGGGTCGCCCCCCATGTGTGGGTGGCTTCCCACATAAAGTGGGCGCCCCCTTAATGGGTGGGTTTTATCCCACTTTTTTAGGAGTTTAGTTTTATACATTTTTTCATTTATTTTATTTTGATTTTTTTATATATTTTATTTTGAATTATTTTTTTCCAAAATATTTTCCAAATGGAGGATTGAGGAGATGACAAGTGTCAAGGGCTGATTGGCCATGGTGCTGACTGGGCATTGACGTCATCAGGTTGACCCAGATTTTGACCATCTGTAACTTCATCATACGGACTCCGTTTTTCATGAAACGAAACTTCGTCGGAATCGTGATGATGAGCACTACACAATGGTGTTGACTTTGGCCGATTTTGACAAATTTTGATTTTTGCCCTTTTTCTGGCCTATTTTCTGAGGGTTGACCATAGGTTTGACCTTACATATTTTGAGCTTCGGGACTCCAATTGACTCTGTTCGAGTTGCGTTGGAGTCAAGATTTCACCCTCTTGTTGATAATGCCGATTCTGAAGATAAAAGAGAAACTTCAATTTTTGACGAAGATCCTCCGGATCAAGGGTTTTCCATGTAAATCTAGTGTTCATTTTTGTGTTGTGATGCTAGCTTTGATTGTTCCTTTCCATTTATGCAAGTTTGATGAGATTCTTTGAATGGATGTTTAAGTTAATGAAGTTAGTGATTTTCAGGGAATATTGATTTACCCCCCTCTCAGTATTTTGAGTGTTCAACAATTGGCTTAATCACTGAGGTAGATATTGGAGGTTGAACACATGACAACTAGGAGGTATCCTATCCCTTCAAAGAGATCATCCCTGAAGGGTTTATTGAAGAAGACTGTGAAGTTGATATTGAAGGAGAACTCAAATCAACCCTTGATGATCTAGATAAAGCTCAAAATGTGAGAATAGATATCTGGAAGAAAATGTTAAGAAAGAAAATGAGTGCATCAAGAAGTTGAGGGATCAAATCAAGAAAGTTAGAGAAAAACTCAAGGAAACAAATAAGAAATTCAAACAATCAAATGTAATCACTAATTTTAAACTATAAGTTGAAGAAGGAAAAAGATTTTAAAGACTGCTTGAGTGCCAAATTAAAAGATAAATCTACAAAATGTTCAAAGCTTGGATAAGTTGTGGGAAAGCTATGGAGAAAGAAATATTCAAGAAGATAAATTCAAGAAAGGATGCACCTTGATTAATGATATACTTTCTATTCAAAAAGATTCAAAATAAAAAGAAGGATTAGGGTTTGAAAGAGGAAAAAGTTCATAGGAAAATAAAACTCCAAGAAAATATGAAAAGAAGAAGGATAAGCAAAGGAAGGCTAGAGATAAGAAGAGCAATATCGAATAGGTTTGAAACTAGAAGAAAGATTTCAAAAGGCCTCCTATTAATTGTTACTATTACTCTTGCAATAAATTTGGACATAGAGTAGTAGAGTGTAGAAGTAGAATGAATTAAAATGTTCAATAATTTTCTAGTCAATGTTATATATGCAATAGATTTGGTCATAAAGCTAGTGAATGTAGAAGTTAGATGATGAATGGTTACAATGATGGTATAATGTTTCAATCATTCAATGGTTATTATTATACATACAATGGATTTTGGCATACGGATTTTGAATGAAAATCTAAAATGGCAAGAAGTTTATTCGGGAAAAAGGTGTCATATGCCACAAATGCAATAAGCCAAGACACATAGCTAAGTTTTTTAGAAGAAAGGATGTGAAACCCGCTATTTCACAAAAGAAGGCTGATCTAGTGGAGATGAAGAAGGAAACACAGAATCTGATTTAGAAAAAAATGTAAGAGAATGAGGTAAAGAATGAGTTTGTGCTAGCTCCTGGTATAGATGTTTCCTCCAAAAACTAGATAAAGAGCTTTGGCTCAGGGGGAGTTTTAATAGAAAAATTTCAAAGCCCCCGCCAAAGATATGATGATATCTTCAACATATTAATTAGTTTTTTTTATTGATATGTTGGTGGTATTTCCGACATGAAATATCTTGTAGAAATTTGTGGAGTGATTGAAGGTTTCTATGACAACAGAAGTTTTCCAACTTTTTTTACCTAACTTTATCTACTACAAGTAATGCACATTAGGTCATTGTAAAATGGTTTATATGTCATTTTGTATATATGTTAAAGTCATTTCGTATATGTTAAATTCATTTTTGATGAGTTACAAGGTATTTATCAATTTATTACAAACCCTAGTTTTATGAAAGTTCAAAATGTTTACTCCTCAAGTAATTGATGTGCTTGAGTGTCCAAGACCTAAATTTAAGAGGCACCGGGTTAAATATATGGAGATGAACCCTAAAGGTGCATTCTCTATGGTTTTATATGACGTAATGCACACATAGGATGTTTCAATCTATATACACATGAAAATGGAAGAGTATGATCATTTGAAGATGGTAGAATATTGGGAGAAGTTGTTGAATAGAGATGATTTTAAGTTAAAACTAGAATATGAGAGCTTGACAGAGAAGAAACTTGATGTATGGAAAAAATTCCCTAATTTTTTCTATGAGGATGAATGGGTAAAATATATCTTAAGCTAAATTCATGACAAATTCACATGGTTGGACATGCCACATATGATAAAAAAGGAAGTAATTAGGGTAGTCATCAGTTTGTGCTCTAATGGACTAGTCCCAACAATGAAGGAAATGAAGAATGAGGTAATGATGAAGCTCACGAGTGTAAATTTTGATAATATTTCCCTAACAATGAATGATATTGATGACCTGATGGTGTAGTATGCTTCAATCGTGATAGGCTACAATATATTTTATAGAAACAAGGAGAATTCAATTTTAGCCATCGCAATTCATACAACTCACCAGATGGTGAAGGAAGGTGAAGACATAGATTTGTGTGAGCTCCTAAGATAACAGTTGATGGAGAATTTGTAGAAGACAAAAGAATTAATGTACCCCTTCTAGTATGGTACCCTTATTATCTCCTTGTTATTTTACTTTCTTAGAGAGGTGCCTGAAACAAAGAACATTGTATGGTTAGATAATATTCCAGTTTCTATTCAAATAAGATATCATTTGAGAAGGTTAGGAAACCTAGACACTTGAAAATCTATGTTGTGGGGTTTCTTTCATACATTTTAGGGAAATTTTTAAGAGAGGTACAAGATTCTGAAAAGAATTGTTGACAAGTATAAGAATGACATAACTTTCATGGTTAGTAGAGATTGTTTCTTTATGGAACCAATTGAACCCAAAATTGTTTGGGTTATAGAGCTTGGTTATGAGGTAGATGAGTTTTTATATACCGGTCTTGTGGATTTAGTATTGAGAAAACCTATAGATCTAGTTGTGGATAGGTTTGGAACATATGTAGAGAAATATAGCTAAGTAAACTTGGAAAATAAGGACATAGCAAAGATTCTTGAGAATAAGAAAGCTCAATTGGAGGAGATATTGAGCTCACCCAGGGTTTTGTGGAGAAGTCCATAGCCACAAGTGTTGCTCCGTAGGGTACTCCAAGTGAAAGAAGTTTAGTCAGGACCTCTTCCCCCTCTCATGTTGCTCCTAGGTCCTCCAAAATGAAGCCTCAAGGGAGTTCCAAGAAGAAATAAACATCTAGCACCCCTAAAACACAAAAGACTTCTAAGAGGAGAAGAAAAGAAAATTCTACCAAGGATATATACATCAGTTTTTAAGAAGAATAAGAAGGACCCTAGTTGGTATAGAAAAAGAATTCTCAAGTCTCTCAAGAGACTAGTGTAAAAAGACAAAAAAATGATATAGTGGATACATAAAGTGAGGAGGAAGTGGAAAAAGAAAAGAAAGCTTTTATTTTTTAAAGAAGGGAAAAGATTGCTGGAAAAGAAGAAAAATCACCTAAAGGTAAGGGAAAGAAGAAAGAGAAGATTCCTCTAGTTAGGGAGCACAGTCCCATGAATTTGGATGCTTTTTTTAGAAGCATTGCACAATTTGGAATGCTAAAGGAAATTGCTGAAATGTTTCTGGATGCAAATGATGAGGATATGGAAACAATAGAAGAGGCTATTGTTAAGTATATGGTAACATTTGATACTAGCCTAGATAATATAGAATATAAATATAAATTTGCATTGAATTCAAGAAGACAAGAATAAATTGAAGAGGATGCAAAGATAAAGGCATTTTCCTTGGAGAAGATTGGTTCCTTATTGTCTCAAGAAGATAGAAGCAAGTTGTCTAATTTGTATAACAATAAATTTAGTAAAAAACAAAGAGTTAACACTCTTATGAGTAGATACAGGGAAGATATATTTAGAACCTAAGGAAAGAGACACTACAAAAGGTTGAAGAGCTTGCTAAATGGTTTGGAGCCCCTTCGAGTAATGAAGAACAGATGCAACAAAACACACCCCTCTTGAAAGAAAATGTGCCTTCTATAGAACAACATGAGCATGATTATGTGCCTATGGATGAGAATGTACAATAAGACACGGTGAAAGATGACTCCCCTCTAGTTGGGGAGAATACTGTTAATAAGGCGAGGTAAGATGATAAGCATAGTGTCGTGGAGAAGGATGAATCTCAAGTTGAACAAAATTTTCCCCCTTAAAATGGTGAGAAGCCTACATAAGAATATAATAATTTTTGAAGAATGTTATGGCAATGCAGAGAAGGAAAATAGTTAGAAGAAGGATGAAGAAGGTGCTAAAACTAGTGGTGAATCCTCCAAAGCTTCTAGAGATTCATTAAAAGATTTGTTGGATATGCAGTTACTATTTCAATCAATGGTTTGTACATAAATGCTAGAGATTCCCATGCAACAATGTTAGTTAGACATGGATAAAATTTCCCCTTTACATAAGTTATAGCTTGGTGATGCTTTCCATGCCTCCACAAGGAATGAAATACTTCAGAATCACTAGAAAAGTGTTGTAGGATACACTTGTAGAATTTGGAAAATAAATGACTACGTGACTAAAACTTTTAGTCACGTAACTAACACTAGTAGTATTTGGCAAATAAATGACTAATTTGGTCATTTATAAGTGACTAATTTGGTCATTGGGTAAAATCACAACTAAATGACTAATATTAGAAAAATAAAAATGACTAATATCAGACAAATAAAACTAACTAAATAAATGACTATTACTCCTCTATTCTTTTCTCTTTTGAATTTTATCATAATCCATAGAGCTTAAGCCCCCCTCATGGGACCCCTACCTAAGTGGGCTATTTGGCCACCTAGGTTGCTTGGTGCACCAAAAATACCTATTGTGTGGAAGGCATTGCCTCTCGGTGCAGTCTTAAGGCCTTCACATATTTTATTAAAAAAATTAACATTTACATTAAACTTTAACTTTTATTACTCATTATGTTAATGAATCATTAATTTTTTTAACTATGATATGAAGCCAGTTTAATTTTCTTGTTGTGTTAGCATGTAAAATGTATCAAAGAGAAATTGTGGTCAATTTCACTAATAAAATATGATTTAAACAATCTGATTGCATTTTGAGGGCTATCTTGCAAACACTTTCACACAAATAAAAAAGAAAAAATGTGTTTGTTCATATTTCTGGATTGAAACTGTGAGTTTTTTGAATCAACATTTTAGATCAAACTCCATGATCCATCATCAGCAAAAAGCATGCAACAAGAGAGTAGAAAGATAGAAAGAAGTAGCATACTAGGAGTGATAAATGGGTGAGGGGGTGAGAGGACTAAAGGGAAAAGACTTAGAGATGACCTAAAAAATGATAAAAAATTAATAAACAGGAAAAATAAAATAATTAAATCTACTAATGTAAATACAAAAAATAGACTACACCAAAACAACAAATGAACTAAAAAGAAAGAAACCTTATATTAAAAGAAGAAAACAAAATTAAAATAAAGAATGATTGACATAATATAATAAAATCAAAATAAAATTAATTATTAACACAATAGTGACTAATATATTGAATAAAATTTGCAATATAAGAAAAAAAATTTAAAACAAGACCCATAAAATTGAAGAAATTTATAAAATAATTAAAAATATAAAACAATAAAACCTAAAGATATGAAATGAATGCAAGACCAAAATAATAAAGAAATTAAGGAAAGAACAAAAATGATTAAAAATACAATAAAATTAATGAGATTAAGAAAGCTTAATGAGATAAAGAGAGGGTCAATCCAAGAAAGAAATAAATAATGAAAATAGGGAAAGACCAAACATGATTAAAAATAAAATAAAATATGAAATGAGAGACCTTACAAGAAATTAAGAAATTAAGAAAGCAACCTAAAGCCATAAAAAGACCACAAGAACCTAAAGATATAAAATGAAATAAAGAAACCTAAAGAAATGGGGGGAAATAGAAAAAAATAAAAAATAAAATATGAGCACCAAAAGTGAAATGGAGGATGGTTTTCATTTTTGATTTCATGAGATTGACTCCCTCAAATCACTTGCAGAGATCAAGTGGTTAAAGGAGGTAAACGATCACCTCATGTGAGAAAGGGATGATGCAATTATAAATATTCAAGACTACTTGGATTCAAGACCACGGATCGAAACCTCACCCTCTTCCTTAACTAATATTCTTTACAAAAAATAATCTCTCGACAACATCAAATATGCCATTGGAAACTTCTCAGAGCATTTGAAAGTAGGGGAAGGATTGTACGGTGTCATATACAAAGGTGAAATAGAGGAGACTATTGTTGCAGTGAAGATTAGGGGAGATGATGGCTTCGGTCTAGCTTAGCATATATTTCATCACCAGGTATACACTTACCAAATTACTTTACCATCAGTATCCTTCTTCTTTATTGTACAGGCCAAAAATCGATCTAGAGGGACAACTAGTAGTAGTTGTAACAATTGTATTAGTTATAACAATCCCCTCTACCATAACATATTAGTTGTAACAAATGTATTATTTATAACAATCCCCTCTATGAGATAGGATATTGACTTAAAGTAGTTATAGAAATTGTATTAGTTAGAATGTCAACTACTAGTTACCTCTTTATAATGGTTATTGGGGGTGAAGGGTATTATTTAGAATAGCCAACATAATACATATGACACCATTTTAGTGATATATCCATAAATTAAAAGAAAAATTATTCCATCTTTTATACCACTTATGTTACAAATAGATGGTATAAGGAAATAATCAAATTTATGGGCCTCTGATAATTATTAGTCAATAAGCTACATATAGTGTGAGATTTGAGTATGAAAACTATTGTTGAGGGAATACAAGTTTTAGCTTTCGTTGAATGGTAAACTGGCTATCATTTAATGGTAAAATCTTCCAAATTCTCACTTATCATGTAAAAGCTGATAAATTATGATTTTCCAACTAGATGGGAATATTCTATTTCCATTTGCAAGGTTGTTTTTGTTAATTTGGTGACAACTTTCTTTTTTCATTTGCATTTCTTTATGTTTTAAATATTATGCATTGCTTTAATTGGGTAAATCTTGTTGAATATTTTAGTGAGTTTGATGAGATTATTTAATTTAATTCATCACTCTATTGTCTCTAAGAAGCTTCATAGTCTTGATTATGATATCTTGAATTTATTTTTATCCATATGCTTGGGTTTGTTTTGCTGATAAATTGGTTTCATATGGGATTTTTGAGATGGAACATGAGTATGCAAATATAGGTGGGAATTCTGTAACACCTCAGTTTTGTTTCTTCTACAAGAGAGGCATTCCCTGAATCTTTTTTTGGTGGATGTAGATGACTGTTCGACAGAGCTTGAACATGACAATAATGTAAGGTACCTAAAATGTTTCACAAAATCCATCTTTTAATTTTCAAGTCAATTTCAACAAGAAAATTAGATGTTTTGAATTGGATATATTAATTTTTTAGGTTTTGATTTCAATTTGGAATTTGAGAACAAAATAAAGAAAGACTTAAATCTTACATTTTATGGAGTGGAAAAAAGGAAGCATATCCATAAGATTTTGATCATTGGCAACAAAGAGAGACATGCAAATGTGTAATTCAATGAGATTTTTAAAATGTGAAATGCACATTCTTTCTGTTCACATGTCTTATTTGGTTAACCGAACAACAATGAAAATGTTGATTTACTAGGCTACTTTAAATCTCGTAGATCCTGGGCATAGAAGTGAAGCTGCTATACATTTTGTTGACGAACTTCTAATGACAGAGATGCTTTTAGTAATCCTTTTTGCTCCATTACAATTTGATGTCAATGATATGAGATTAGCTGGTTGGGATAAACTATGTTGAATATTAAATTTTGCAATTTAAACTTGAATACACTGCTTCTTCATTGTTATTCTTTAATTTAGTTTTGATATGAAACTAATAAATCCAATCCAAATTTACATAGTTTTCCTCTAAATTAGATCAAAAATTTGTTATGTAGGTGGGAAAATACAAATGCTTTGACAATGTAAAGCTCTTCATATCATCATGTAATGTTCCAAGTATTCAAGAATACGCTACTACAATACATAGAGTTATAGTGTGCAATGATTGTAGGATATTCATAGAATAGGTGCTTTCAAAAGCCATTATATCTCTTATGCAAATATAGTTTGAAGGTATAAAACCTAATACAAATATAGTTACAATTACTCTCCCAGTTGCTTCTTGGCATAGTGACTATTTGATTGTTTGCTTGTGCACTACTTAATAATTTGCTTATGTGTTTTTCTGAGTTATTGGTTGTTCTAGACACACACACAAATCTGTTTAGTATTTATTATTTAAAGAGTTTGATGAATTACAGTCCATTGCAGATGAATCATGGAAATTAAACCAACTCCATAAGCCACAACAAATAGAATATGCAATGCAAATGAGAATATATACATTCAAAGGAGTTGTCATGGATAAAGAATCATCCTCCCTTAGATGTCTTGTGAGAATGCCTGAAAGCTATTCATTCATCCACAATATCTACATGCTATGAGCTTTGAGACAAAGATTGTGCATAGTTCTTATTTTATTCAATTCAGTGCTATTATTTTTATCCTATGATTTAGGCTTCAGACCGGCCCCTCTTATTAGTATTTGTCTTCCAAAACTATCTAGAAGAGGGTAATCGAAATTAGTATTGGAATATCTGAAAGTCAAAGATCCTTTCCCTAAAACTGAAGCTTTGTTCTCGACAAACCAGAGCTTAGATGAGCTAAGAACTAGTGGAAAGTAAGTTGAATGAAAATTGAGAGCAACTAAAAGCCTTCCTAAGAAAAGTGCCCTTTCCACTATAATTGTCGAATCTAGTGTCTCCTTGCTCATTTTTTCTAGCATCTCCTCATTTTTCATTTCTTGATAGAGAGCTTCTAAAAGATGTGCAAGATGTTCTTCAATTTGAACAATC
>VDFB02132509.1:0-65080 GCA_007258455.2 Sequoia sempervirens
GACCACCTTAACCATAATAAAATAATAATATTTTTTTATAATATTTTAGATATAATTAGAGGACTCATGCCTCAATGTGATGCATATTTTTTTGTAATTTTTTTCCAAGTAAATAACTAATTATGAATTTTTTATTACAACTTTTTAAAAAATATAAAAACTCATATGTCTGACCACCTTACCTTGGTCAAAACTTTATGAAACTCAATTTTTATTTTTTTAATCCTATAGTATGCGAAGCATAGAATGTGACACATGTTTTGGATTCAAAAAATGTGATACCGTTTGAAAGCTATAAATGTTTTTTAATTAGACTGTCAATCAGGACATTAGTTGTAATTTGAATAGAAAATGAATAATTATTACTTATTAAATTCAAAGTAAAGCATAATTTATATCGATGGAAAGCTAAGAATATCCTTTAAAAACTCTTTTTGTTTCATCAATTTTGGGTAAAAAAATAGTCATCAGCCACATACCCATCATATTGCCACTTTTTGGCCCATCATGATCATGCACATACCCAAAAGGTCAAAATGAGTAATTTAATGATCTATATTTGTGATTATATGGTTTTTTTGGATATTACCTAATGACCAAAGTCATGTATCCTTGGTTACCGCTCACTAAGTTCTAGTTAATACTACACTTATAATCAATCAAAGAGATTCAACATTACTGTTTTAATATTATGATTAATGTTTCAGTTTTTATGCACTCATCTTAATTATGTGGTTTTAATTTTGTGAATTTCATAGGTTACAATTAATGCAATGCATTTAATTGTATGATTGAATTTTATACTCTTATGAATGGTTGCCTTGTATCTTAATTAGTGCCCTATTTATTACCATGTTCCACTTGTATTTTAATGAATCTAAATTAGGTGGTTTACCCTTCTTTATACCCCTAGTTTATGATTATTTTGGACTCACAATGGCTATGATTTCTAGCCTAACTCCTATTTCTTCTATTTTTTCCTTTTTCTTGTCCTCATGATACCTAAATTCATGTTCTTTTTGCTAGAATAATTTATGTTTATATACTATATTTCAAATAGATTGTTATGCCTTTTGTGTTTCATTTCTACTAGACCAAGACTATTATATGTTGCAATTTATCTACAACTTCACATGTGAATTCCAAGCTAGCTTATGTGTGAGAATGTAGTGAAACCAAATTCTTATGTATATTCCCTTTCAATAGTGCTTTAAAGTGTAGAATTCATTTTTTATGTGTTTGGAGAGAAAATTTGAAGTTTTTGGGGCCCATATATTAAATTGAAGACCTAAAATTTCTTATAAGTACTTGATTTATGATGCAACTTCACATCTAGATTTGTGTTCTTTTTACACCTAGTAGATGTAAAAATTATATGCATTTTTGCTTTTTAGTGATTAAAAGTCTACATCTTTCAATAATTATATTTCTATGTATCAACATTTGAAGAGGACATCATTATTATTTTTCAACTAGAGAAAGTGTGTTTTACCCACATGGGATTTCAATTAGATTTTTTGCATCTCATCTCATTCATTGCACTTCATTTTGAGAATTTAGAAATATTTATATGTATAAAGGTCCAAACAAAGATATTTGAAAGAGAATTTATCATATATTTAGGCTTTCATATTATAATTTTATAAGTTCAAAGACATATTTTAATATTTTAGTAGTGAAAACATGTAATTATAGTAATACCTAATAAAAAAATTTATAGGTTTTATATTTATATTTATATTTTTTAAACTTATTTTAAAAATTATAAAATTTGATCAACCAAAAAATGGCCCAATGATCACGTACAACAAAAGAAGTTCCACACAAGATGAAAGAATTGGAAATGATATACATTGAGAGAATATATTAGATGAAAAATGAAATTTAAGCAATATACATGAAGAAACCCTTGTTATAAAGACAAGAGTTAAACCCTAAGATATACAAAGATAATTAAAAATGTCATAATCCTATGATATGAGAAAAAAATTAAATAGCATAAGTAAGCTCAAGTAAGTAGGTGTGAATATCTCATAATAAGAAACTAATTAGGTAATATGCCATGTTCAAACAAACACCTCTCTTTAAATACAACTTAGGGAATATGATAAAATACAAGGATAAAAGTATGGATGGATCAATCCTAGTTACAAGGCCTTGTTACATACCCATGTACAAAAAAATATTAAATCTCACAATTAGAATAAAGGAGAATTTTTTTTAAGGAAAAGTGTCTTTCTAAAAGAGAATAGATGTAAACAAACATGTACAAGTGAACAAAGGAAAGGAGGACTCAACATGATCCCCCAAGGATTACTTGTGTAAAAAATGTACAATATATGTTATTTATATAAGATAGAAAGAGAGAGTATGTGAGCCCCCATAATATATAATCTCCTACAGTGATGGTTGATTCTTGAAAATACAATGACGATGAAGATAAAAGAATGTATAAAAATATTCCTCCCATTTGGAAGGATAAAACTATGTATAAATGTAGGATGTATAATTTTTTTGTTTGTTTTCTTTAAACTGCCTCAAGTGTCACCATGTTTGTATAAAATTATGCCACAATCACACTTGGTAAAATTTGAATATATAAAGAAGATGAGAAAAAGACCAAGTGTAGATGAATAAAGAATACGGTCCAAAGATGAATAAAGTTTAGAAGTTCTATAATGAGAATTCCATTAAAGATAAGATGAATGTCAAGTTTATTTATCAAATTTATAATATGAGAATAAAAAAAATCCTTACAATATCTATCAAGTACTCATTCCAATGTACTAGATTTTAAAGAGTATGATGCATTTTCTTCAAAGAATCACTTAAGGAAATGAGAGACGGAGATATAATCTCTATGTATGTCATCCAACTTTATCAGCCATCCCATGATGATTTATCCAAACATGATTTCTAACTATGAATACCTGGAAATGGAACCATCAATAACATAAGAAAGAGAGGTTTTCAAGGTCCTTCAAAATAAGTTCTATGTGGTGCAAATGAGGAATTTATCTAATTTTTCTTTTAAATCCCCTTTTTTTGTGGGTATTTGAATGCAATGATGGAAAATTTGGAACCAACACCTTGTCCATGCTAATTCTCTACCTGCTTTTTAGTCTTTTTTGACATTTCCTCTTGATCTCTCTTCTTTCCTCTTGGTGGCTTGGTATATTGGTCCCACATATATCCTTTGGAAAATTCACTTGGAGAAAATTGATTGGATTTTCCAATGTTACTCATCTTTTTGGGTAGGCTTGACAAAATATTTTTGACTCGATTAAAGAAAATTTGGTGTTTTCATAAGTCATATCTACTTTAGATATTCAGTTATTGAATCAATTATATTTATGAAATTTGGTTAACTTCTTAGTCTATTATAGACTTGGAAGTAAAACTTCTAGTAAGGTGAATAGAGCAAGCAAATGGTCTCCTCCCTGATTGATATTTTCAAAAGTAATCGTGATAGTTCTTCCTTACAGAGTCTATGTGTAACTAGGATAAATGGGTTTGGATGTTATAGTGATAGTTTTGTTTAATTTGTTTCCTCTTCTACTACACTAATAATCAAATGGAGGCCTAAATACCCTAGTGGTGCTTGACAAAACTTGTGAGTTGGGTTGGAAAAACATTATCTATGAGATGGATTTGGTGATCTTGGTCTCTCTTATGAATGGAGTGATGCTTCACGAGTCTTCTTGGAGGTTGGAATCACTAGCAAAGTAGATTTTTTGTCTTATATTGAAATTTGATTCCATTTCTTTTGTCGATATTCCTAGGAAACAAAATGTTATGTGGATTTGACCAAATGGGCCTTTGATGTTGATTGCAATTAGAGTGTCATGGAATGGGAGTCCCTATCTACTCACAAATATTCATAGTTTCTTGCCCCTTCTTTCTAATTCTTCTTTGAGATAGTGTGTTTTGTTGAATTCTTAGTTCTCTTGAAAGAAGTAAAATATTGAAGAAATTCCTTATATTTTTATTTTTCAAATTTTATCAAATAACTATTTTTTTTAAAACCCATTTAGTTTATTTTTTTGTACCCTTTTTTAAAATAAAAGGTAAATTTTTATTGAAATCAATAAATTAGTAATACATAAGAATCAAGGAACCCCAAGCTCCCACAAAGGAAAACCCCAGAACATCCATAAAAAAAAAATACCATCCAAAAAACCACCAGCAACTCACCCCTCCATATCATCAGCAATGACCCTTTCTAAATATTGAACATACTCAGGGGATAACTGGCTCCATCCCTCAATCCTCCAATCATCCTCATGCTCTAAAGCCCACTTAGCCAAACAATTAGCCACCCTATTCCATTCTCTTGGAATGTGGACAAAAGATACCATTTCCAATGTAGAGCATCTCTACAAAATCTATCAAACCACCAACACAATCTGCCAATTAGTCTCAGCCACCCTTTGCTCAAGCAACATATTAAAAATAATCTATGAATCGGATTCATAGATAATATTATGCCAACCCAAGGCACAAGCATGCTTAATAGCCTAGAGAATTTCAAGTCCTTCCATAAGGTTGTTAGAATACCGCCCCTTATGGATGGAGAAAAGGAAAATGACCGAACCTAAACAATCTCTACCAACTCCACCAATCCCAGAAGGCCTAGGGTTACCTCTAGAGGAACCATTAGTATTAATCTTCAGAAAATCTATTAGAGGAGGCAACTATTGTCCAACCCTTTGAACCCTCCTTTTAGCCCTCCTTCCACTTCTGATACATGTAGAGACCGAAGTCAACCACTACAAGCCCAATCTATTCACAATATCATCATCACTTCTTTCCAACAGAAACACCATTTCACATTTGGCTTCCACTGTCTCATGGATCATACCTACAACTCTATGCCAAACCTATTGAGCCATCATCCTATCCCCATGAAAAATCCTACAATTCCTTTCCAACCAAAATTTCTAAAGGATGAACATAGGACCAATGCTCCATAGAATATGGAGAAAGGAGGCCTAGGAGGGGGGTCTTCCTAGACTACTCCAAAATTCAACAAGGGAAGACCCATGAACACAAGGATGTTTCCAAACACTCCACCACCAATTCCAGAGCATCATAGAATAAGAACACCTAAAAAATAAATGAGAAGAATCTTCCTCACTGTAGCCACATAGAACATAAGGGACCCTGGAATCCCCTCTTATGAAGATTATCCCATGTCAAACATCTATTCCAAGCCAGAGTCCACACAAAACAATTACACTTTGGCCAAGAAAACTTGTTCCACACATTTTTCCACCAAGGGACCTACACCCACCCAAATTGACGAGACAACAACTCCTAATAGCCACTAGCGACAATGAAAGCACCCTTAGGATTTGAGCTCCAAGCCAAAATATCATTATCCTTAAGGGAATTGCATTTTCTACCAGCCAAAATGTTATGCACCATAGCACAATCCTCTTCCAACCTGTGAATAGGATAGTCACATGGGTCCTTCCACCTAGCCACCTCCACTTGTCCACATGGATAAAAACTCATAAAATCACTCACCCTTGACCAACCAGCTTCCAAAAAGCGATAAGATAGAGTCACCAAATTAGGGTATTGATGCAAAATGGGGGTAAAACCATCCTAAGAATCAGACCAAAAGAGAGCCTCATCCCCCCTATTACATATCTAGAATAGACCTTCCTTGATCAGTGAAGCCCCTTTCTTAAGCGTTCCCCAAATCATAGAACCTTTCCCCACTAGAGGAAACCTAGGAAGCTCCTCCTTTCAAACCCCCAACATATACTTGTGAGATAAAATCCTAGCCTGGATATGATCCTACTCCATATGCCACCTCCAATAAAGCTTTGCAACCAATGCCAACCCTGACCAAGTCACCTACCACAATCCAAGACCCCCAAACTGCCTCGAGCTACACACAACCTCCCACTTAACCAGGCTCCACTTAGATGAGCACAAGCTACCCACCCATAAGAATTGCCTAGATAGAGAGTCCAAATCCTTCACAAGCCCAACTAGAGCTACCTATAACATACATCTATAAATAGAAAGAGTCTGTACCACAGACTTTAGCAGTTGAACATGACCAACAAAAGATAACCATCGATGAGTCCAATGATTAACCTTCACATGAAACTTGTCCAAAATAATCTACCATTATTTTTGGGAAGTCTACCAGTAGAGATAGGAATACCAAGATAAGTGAGAGGGAGATAACCAATATGGAACCTAAAAATATGAGCAATCCTTTGCTGAATAAGCCTCAGAGTATTAAAGAAGAAAATGGAGTATTTTTCTTCATTAATCCTTTGACCAAAAGCAACAAGGTAGATATCCAAAACCCTACACAAATTTGAAGCTTCTTTGATCTTGGCCAGACCCATTAAGGTCATATCATCTACAAATTGTAGGTGAGACTGAGGAAAACCATTTCCCCACCTCCATCCTTGGATAAAACCCAACTCCACATTATGTTTCACCAGTCTTCCCAGGCCTTCCACAAGAAGAATAAATAAATAAGGAGAAAGAGGATCCCCTTGATGAAGACCCCTAGAAGCACTAAAAAGAGAGGAAAGCTCACCATTAATCAATACCAAGAATGAAGTGGAGGTAACACAACACATAACCCACTAGATCCACGCCTCAGCAAAACCAAAAGCACTAATAATTTTTTGGAAAAAGGACCACCTTACTCTATCATAAGCCTTCACCATGTCAAGCTTGATGAACATATCCTTTTCTTTTGAGGATGTCATAGAGTGAATGGTATCAGAAGCAATGACCACCCCATCCAAGATTTACCGATCCTCCACAAAGCCACTTTTTTCTTCAGAGATAAGCCCTCCAATCCATCACTTCAGCCTCTCAACAATTAGCTTAGAAATGATTTTATACACCACATTACAAAGAGAAATGGTTCAAAATTGACTCAGACGATACACCCCCTCACATTTGGGAATGAGAGCAAGGAATGTAGAGTAAAAGATCCTGCAACATTTTCTTATTTCTCATAGACTCGCAAACCACCTCCAATAGGTTGAAGTTAATGATATTCCAAATTTTTTGATAAAATTCAACTGAAAAACCATCAAGACCCTAGGCTTTCCCTTTCTTATCTAGAAAACAATATCCTCTAATTCCTCTAGTGAGATAATACTTATAAGATGTTCATTCATCTCCCTAGAGAGAAAAGACTCGGGCATACAATAAAGAACTTGGTTTTCTTCCATCGAGACCTCTTGAGAGTCCTCACGAAATAATGAAGCAAAGAATTATAAAGCTTCTCTAGACATATCCTGCAAAGATGATAAATGATCACCCCTATCATTCAATAGAACATGAATAGAATTACCATGTCTCCTAGCTTTCACTAAATTGAAGAAATCGGTGTTTATGTCTCCCTCCTGTAACCACTCAACTCAAGCCTTCTATTTCCAAAAAAATTCCTCGTGCAGTTCACATTCTCCCAAAGCTTTATGGTCCTGGGCCTCCTCCCTGACTAAATCCTTAGAAATACCAAACTCCCTTATCTCTCGAGTGATAACATCCAAATCAGCTTGACCAGCAACCTTAGCATGAAAAATATTGCCAAAGCACTGCCTATTCCACCTTTTAAGTTGATATTTTACATATTGCAGCAGTTTAGAAAAGGAGTACATAGCAGTGCCAAAAGCAAGTCTTCCCCTCCACTATTCAACCATATGCACCTATAAAGAAGAATCTCTTAACCACATCAACTAGAACTTGAAAGATGGGGACCGAGAAACCTGAGCCAAAGTAGCAAAAAACTTAATAGTCTAGTGATCCGAACCCCCCCAGTCCAAAATCTTAGAGCAAGAAATCATCCCTCCACCAACCCAAAAACAAGACACCAAGAAACAGTCAAGTACCTCAACAATATAGCTCCCCCCCAATCTCCTATTGTTCCAAGTAAATTTCCCATTTTGAGGCTTAATGTCAATCAAATTCAATGTAGAGATGCTATCACGAAATAGGAAAGCAGAGGATTACAATCTCGCAATACCACCCTTCTTCTCATTCAACTCAATAATAACATTGAAATCACCTACAATAATCCAAGGGAACAAAGGAATTGGGCTCCAAACAAAACTAATATGAGACCACAATAACTGCTTACCAGGAAAATCAGTAGGCGCATAGATGTTTGAGATAAGCATATTTCCCCCAACTCCAGACTTGAAATAACAATAGAGATGGAAGACTTGGAGGACACCCACCAAAGAGGATGAATCTTCAATGGATTCCACAGGCAAGCCACCCCTCCTACATTACCTTGGGTCCCAATGCACTAACAATTTCCTTACACCCACAGCTTAGGAAACAAACCAATAATACCTTCAATAGTTAGCTTAGTCTCTAAAAAAATAACATTCGAAGAATGAGTTCTTAGCAAATAATGATCAACTTTTTGTCAAGGGCCACTGTTCAAGCCCCTTACATTCCAAGAAAGGACAATCATTTTGGAGGGTTAGAGAAATGGAAATCCAGGGTCTTTATAGACCCAGACTCCACCAAAGACTCTCCCATCAACTTTATTTTCTCCACATCCTTCTTTCTCCCAACTTTGGATGACTTCTCAGTAGCCCCTTTCTTTAGGTCCTTCTGAAGAATTTGCAACAAAGGAGAAGCCTTACTACCTTTTACCAAGCCCACCCCCACTTTCTCCAATGGAGTGGAAATCTCTCCCTCCCCCATTTTCGTATCCACAATAGTCTCAGACCCTCCATGAACCAACTCATATCCATTTCCAATTGCATAGCCCCAATCTCCTAAGAAGACTGGTTGTAATCTAGAATAATTCCTTCCTGAACCCTGTCTGAACCACCCTGATCCAAAAAAAACATTCCTGGATTCACCTCCTATTGACCAAGATCATCTAGCACCTCAAACCTATTAAAATAATCTCCTACCTGGAACTCCTTAAAAGTCTTCTTTTGACCTCGGTTCCTGTTATGAACCTTAGCAAGAATAAATCCCTCCGCACTCATAGTCTCACCAGGCACGGGGTCCTTGCCCTTGCAAACCTTAGGAGGATTGTGAGGACGTTGAGTTGCTTGAGTCCCAGAAGGTTTAGACTTCAGGAATCTTCTCTGTAAATGGCCATATTCATGACACAGACGACAACGAAAGGGCAGCGTTTCATAGTCAAATTGTTGCACGGGCCAAGAGTATGAACCTACTTGAATATCCAAAGTATCTAGAAGAGGGTTATTTAAATCCATTTCAACACAAATACAAGCAAAAGTCATTACCTTTCTATGCTAAGTTTGCTGAGAAGGTCCCACTAGTTTTCCCAGTAACAAAGCAACTCAATGAAAAATGTCATTGTGCCAAAATTCCACTAGACATCTGGGGAGATGAACCCACACTAGCACTTGATTCGAAAGATCCTTCGAAGGATCAAAACCCACATGCCAAATTTTAATGAATAGACCAACCTAGTTGTGGAAATAAGTCCCCCTTCAAACACTCTATTGTGATCTGCCATGCAATTAAATGTCACCATGAAATAGTTGTTTGCTAACAACATTATTTGCATCTCCCCCTCCAGGGACCAAGTACAATGGGCCCATGATTCCAAAATTTGAGTGACACCCTCATTCCCAAAAAATTGCAGAGTAAAGCATGTTTCAAGAAATACTCGATGTCCTCTGCAATCGATTCAGGTTGAATAACCAACACTGACCTATCTTTGGAACGTTTTAGGAAGTCATTTGTCTTCGGTATACGAGAACTGCCAACCGGAACAAATCCACCATTATGTGAATTGTTTGAAAACAAGCTATTATTAAAAACCCTCAGAGAAAAAATTGGAGAAGAAGCTCCAAATGCAGCTCTAAAGTACAGATGGGATTTGACCCCTAATGTCTCCTCCAGAGCCATGCAAAAGAAAACTCCAAGACCTTACCAGGTCAAACCAAACCACACACCCTCACCACACAACCAGCCAAGGCTAGACCCAAAGAAGTCGATCCACAACCCAATTGAACTGATAAAAACAACATTCGTTAGTAGCAACACAAAGAGAAGAAGGCTAACAACGAAAGCTTCACCCCACCAGCACACCCCACACACCAACCCGAAGAAGCTCACAAACAAAAACTAATCCACAAAGTAATCAAAGTGCCCACCCCACAGGAGAACAAAAGCATAGAAGACAAAAGTCAAGGTAGAAATGGCATGCAAAGAGGGGAAGGCCCTCATGCAGGCCGCACAACAACCAGTGACCCAGGTAGCTCCACCTGTAGCAGTGACTCCTTCCTACCTAATCATTTTTTTGTACTCTCAATTATTATATATATATTTTTTTAAAAAGCGGTAAAAATTTATTAATACCAAAGAAGAAATACAAAGTTGAAGGGCAACATGCCCAAATCAAAACCAACCACTAACCAACCTTATCCTTATCAATTAATTGATCTAACATATAAGAAAGGTCCAAAGGAAAAGAACTCCTGTCAAAAATATTCCAATCTTCTAGCCAATTGGACGCCCATTTAGCCAAGCAATCTACCACACCATTCCACTCCTGAGGAATATGGGAAAAAGAAACCGAGTCAAAAGACCCACTCAAACTAAGAATCTGATGAATAACCAGGGCTAACTGCCAATTATCCCCATCCAACTGCCTCTCAGTCAACATTGAAACCACAACCTATGAATTGGATTAACAAAGGAACCTTCTTCAACCCAAAGCAAAAGCTCTCTCCAAAACATACCAAATAGCAAGGGCTTCCAATAAAATAAAATAAAATAAAATATACATTCTTTTAACTGTTGTGTATAATCTTATATTTATTCATAGACCATCAATTAAATTATTAAAAAAACAGAAATAAAATAAAATTGTTAGCCACCAATTCACCATCTTTTAGGCCAACACAAGCAAAAAGAAACCAGTTGCAAGATTAATATATTACACTAACATTCCTTGTCTTGTGTTTGTAGATTAAAAAAAAAACATCAATGGACCATAAAGACATTTTGTTATGCCAATATTTTGTAATGAACATTACCATTAGTAATATGGTGGTAACAATATTTTTTAAAGTTACACAGCCCAATGACCATAGAAAGATTTATGTAATATTGAAAGAGTATCACACTCTGTTATCTAATATTGAAAGATTTATGTCTTTTACAAAGGAGGAAAAGAAAAACATACTTTACAGTTCAAAGTTGAGGATGCATGAGACTATCATCACTTGTCAACTAAAAATCAGCATAACTAGAGTATATTTAAAGGCTTTTTCTAACTATTTACGCGAAGGAATAATATACAATATATCTTGTACAAAACATAATATGTCCATTCGTATTGCAGCTAGGATACCATCAAAATTCCCACTTAAAATACCAAAGATTTAAACTATAATGTTGAAGGAGCTGGATGGATGGTGGAGGTGGATTCAGGTATTCTTGTTAGGATTACGGTTCGGAGGTGGTGGTGGCCCTGGTTCTCTTCTTGGTAACTTTTCCAGTGCAGTAGAACTGATTGTATTATTTTCTGCTGTTTTCTCTGACTTCAAAGCTTTATCAGTGATTCCATGAGGGAAATAATTTGCCCTCTTATCTGCTTTTATTCTACCAAGACCTGCAACAGAAACAACCAGTTTAATCAATTAGTATAACCTAAAACAAAGTCATTATGCATATTGTTGGGATATTTAAAGAAAAATCAAGTATAGAGACAACAAGAGATGGCTTAGTAAGTAGCTCAAGTAGAATACTGACTTCCCATATCCTAACTAGGCAAGAAACTAAGGAAACATGCGATAATGACTTGCCTGTTCTAGCAGTGTTTCCTGAAACTATCATAATTGCAAGTACTAGACAAAATATCATCTGCCTTTTCCCTTCCATAGCTGTAAAAACCTATACAAATATCCTGCTGGAGAGGTGGGCTTATTATAGCAGATGGGAGGGAAGCAACCGTCAAACTTTTACTATAACGACAACTATATGCTTTCAAAGAAAGTGTATTCTTTTAAATATTGATTAGATTAGTTCACTTAATATGGCCAAAAACTATGATTTTATTGTTCCCTTTCGAATGACAAAATCTCTGGCCGATCGTTTACGTACAAGTTGCAACAAATTATTTACTATATAATGCATGTATTGGGTCAATCTGATTACTTTGATGTCTCTATTTGAGCTTAGTGCGCAAGTCTGGGCAGCTTTCAACTCATGGGCGGTTTGAGATATTGAAGATTGAATATGATTAGCACAGGCATAGGCGTGTTAATCATATTTCAAATTCAATGGCATTCTCATTACTTGCACTACTGTATAGGTGCCTTGATTGCGTAAGAAAGATTGTGTATGAGAGTAATAAATAAACAAAATAAATGAACATTGCATATCAACAGAATAATCATAATCATAAGAGAGAGCTTGAGAAGTGGAGGGAATTATTATTCTGAGTTAAAAAAAAAGGGGGATCATTATTAGTTTTAAACTCGAGGAAGTTTTTTATGCTTATTTTACATTTAAATATATTTATATTTATAATGGTTTTTACAGATTATTTGAAAGAGATAAAAGTTGGGTGTCGTTAAATGGATGGGTCGGAAATCACAGTTCAAATTGGTAGAAGACATCTTATCATAAAATGACATGTTAAATGGAATTAATCTTGAAAATTATGTCACCATAAAATAAAATCGTCTCTTAAAGTTTTGATAGTGAAAATATACAATTTCTATTTCTAAAACTGAAAGAAAATGAAATGCACCAATCAGAGTGCAGATTGTAGCATAGATTACAACTTTCTCCTAAAGTTGAAACTTTATTTTTTGTTGTTTGTTTCCATTTGTGTTTTTGGACAAGTGTTGTGTTTCTTCTCTAGTGGTTGATAGGAGGGTATGTATGGATGTACATGGATGTCATTTGGGTTTTATGTGGGTTATATGTTCCATATTATCATGTTTTTTTAGCTTCTAAAGTATAGTAATAACTATATAAATAATAGATATGAGTGATGCATGTTTTTCTCTACCAATTTCATGTAATTAGGGTTGTTTTTGTGCAAACATTTGTTGGTGCTTTTATCTTTTACCCTAGGAGGCTTATATTCTTTAGAAATATGTGTCATCTATTTATCTCTATAATTATTTTTTTCTCTTGTGGGTTGTGTTTTTCCTTTCAAATATCTTATTCTTTCCTATGTGTATGCTTCCTCTCTTTCAAAAATTTATTAAAATCATCTTCCACAACTTTGTTCACTAGTTGTGTGTGTTTTGTTTTTTATTGACATCATTTTTGATACCTAACAAAAACGCTCTTCTATTGTGCTTTGATAGATGTCCAAGTCTTCTTCCAAGGGTCCTATTTTGGCATAGGAAGAGAACTTGCTAGAAAATATTGTGGATTATCTTTTATTTTTATCCTTTTACCATGGTTGCAAGATATTAGAGTATAAAAAGGGTTTACAAACTTTGAATTAGACATCATATTGCTTTTTTTTATTAGAGTGGTAAAATAGAAATGGATTATAGAAGAAAATATTAGAAAAATCTATTAAAAGTGAAAACAATAAAATGGTATCCTATCTAGAGATCCCATAATAGGGGATTTTGAATTATAATACCCCAAGCTTACACCGAAGACAATGAAAAAAATTGTGTTGCAAGTGTACATTCACATGTCACATTCTATATGTCATGTGCACAATGTGTCATCATATAACACAATGACACACACAACATCATCAATTTGATATAATGCAAGGTGGAACAAGTGGAATGATTCACACAAATCATGGAATATGACACCATGTGATCAAAACATTGTTAAAGTAGGCTTCCAGGAATGTCTGCAGACCAAAACAACACCTTCACAAAAGAGAGAAGCAACACAGGAATAGGCTATTTCACTAGAAGTGAAAAAAAAATGGATTGAGATGATAAATTTAATATACAAGAGCCTTGCTTATATAGGAAATGTGAGAAATGAGATTAGATAAGATCATGACAAGTGTCTTAATCCTATCACATGAGACAACTAAGTCATAACAACCTAGGACACCCTCAAATTTAAAATATTAAATGCATGAGAGAATTATTAAATTTCTAGATAACTAAAAGTAAATAATAAGACATGGCCCCATTATATAGGATTAAGGTGGAAAATGCAGGTGCTTTATGGCCTCGATCATATAACACCACCTTTCCCCAATTATCATTCAAATATGCTCTATGATCCCAAATTGGATTGACTATCAATACAAAGGTGAGTCAATTCTCAACAAGGAAGACCTAGGGGGGTTCTTTAGGCTTCAAAGAATTCACCACCAATCAAAAGTTTGGAAAAGATAACTTAACATTCAACTCATAGAACCTAGTAATGCAAACCAAATGATGAGGGAAAATGACCAAATTAAGTAACAGCAAGCTAGGATGTATGTACCTAGGAAGTCTAGAAATGTGATAAGGATTTTGGAAATATAAAAAATGTTGTCAAAATATTGGTGCATGTTGCAGCTATTGCTCGTGATCTCATCATATGAAAGGGAGATGGATCTCCCCACTCGTGTTGATCCCCAACTGCTACCTCATCACTCTCACTTAGGGGTGGCTCCTCCTCATCCTCCAACTCGTAAACCTCCTCCTCCTCCTCCTCTCCCTCCTGGAAATCATAGTCTAGATCTAGATCTGAATCTTTGAAAACACCTGCAAATAGAATATAATTTTTTTTCTAATGGGGGGTTTTCCTTAGTCAAACCCCTAATTTGGTAATTAAACCTTAGAGGGATAATAAAATCTGCATAAAACCCTAGTCCTAAGTGTGTCTAAGACTAGGAAAATTTGAGGTGAGACAAAACCCTATTCTAATGTGTTAGAATAAGATGTTTAAATGAAGCTTGAATGATGTAAGACTTCAACCTAAGAAGCCCTACAACGTTTTAAATGAATATTAATGACATGAAAACCTTTAATCTTAAGAGACAGAGAAAATGGAAGATGGAATCCCATTGAAAACAAGTCTTTAGGCTTGATTTGATGGCTAGTTGCATCTCCTCAACCTAGATTTCTCCATGATTCTCCATAGGCATCCATAATCAACTCCTTGCAATGTAGGATATTGAATAGGAAGTGAGATTGAAGACTTTCAAAAACCCTATTTTGTTGTTCTAAAGCTTCAACTTTTCTATAGAAAGACAAATGAATCTCCTTGTGAAGGATATTCAACACCTGACTTTTGAATTTTCTTGGTAAAAATGACTAGATGATGTGAAAAATGACCTAAAAACACATATTTATAGGCATCAATACCTAATTTCCTATTATTTATACCTAAGAGGCCAACATCCATTGAAAAATTGAATTAAGTCGGTGGGTTTCCCGCTTAAAATTGAAAATTCTCGCAAAAGAGACTCATTCGCCACCCTTGGTGAATGGTCCCACCAGAGGGAACTCATTCACCCAAGGTGGCAAATGGGTCCCACATGTGGTTTTCGAAGGTGGGTTTTTTGAAATATGAATAATTTAAGCATTATTTGTCAGGATTTGTATGATTTTTGAGTGAAATGGGCCTCTAGATTAAAAACAATGAACATTAGGGGCCTATAAATGCAATTTTTAAGGGGTGATTGGTGCAAGGGTGTCTAAAATAGGACCAAATTAGGCCATAGATTGTAATTTTTGCAAAGTAGTACAATTTCCATGTCCACAAGTCTTGAGGCTTGAAACTTCAGGTACAGACTCCAAAAAGGGGCCCATTTAAGGTTCCTTTGAAATAAGGGTCCCAAGACCTTTGGAGGACAAAGACACCCTAGGTGGCATATTAGTCCCAGTCCAAAAATTAAGGAAACACAACCAAAACCATTAAATTATCATTTACCCTTTGATTTTTGATGGGATTAGCCATGAAAAGATATAATTATTAGGCTTGTGGATGCAAAATAGGACCAATTAAGACATAAATAAGGATAAACAAAGCAAGGTGGGCCCAAACAAGTTTGAAAATGCAAGGTATGCATTTTCCTACACTATAATAACTAACTTCTAGAAATGACAACTAGGAAACTTAACTCCTAAGTAAACTTATATTAATGTGAATAGGTCGTGACCAATAACTAGTTAGGAAATAACCCCATTCGCACCAACAACCCCCCCATAAGTGTAAATTAGGCAGTGTAGTTTTTATGCAAATGATGCAAAGATGAGTCCTGGATATGAGGCCATGTTAAGTACCCATGTAGAAATACAAATGAACCTAATCTCTCAAAACTAGAGAAAAGGAGAAAACCCAGTGAGAAAAAACTCCTCCCCAAAAGAGAGAAAACAAGATGGAATAAGAATCCTCCAAAACAATGTCCCAAAAAGAATAGGAATATGAAGAACATCACTAAAGCATGAAGAAGCTACAAAAAATTGCTTGAAGATGGTTGTTATAGTGTTGAAACTGAAGAACCTCCTCTAAAAATAGGATGATCATGATCAAGAAGTTAATAATCTACATGAGTGCCCCTAGCAAAACTACTCAAACAATTATCAGATGGAAAACAAAGGCTAAACATCTTTCAACTGAAGATACAAATGACACATGAATCTACATGAGTGACCCCAATGACATTACTCAACCAATGTAAGCTGAAAATACAAATGCCAATAGTCTGAAGAACATTGATCAAATAAGGATAAACGGTTGCCTCCAAATGAACATTCATCATCACTATCACTAACTTTTGAGTATGGGTATTTATAAGTAATATGTCCTACTTTTCCATAATTTAAACACTTGAATGGAATCCTAAATTTATATTTCCCAGATCCTTTCTTAAATTTCCTCACTAAATTATACTCTCCATCCAAAACACTACTAGAATTATTGTTTCATTATAGATCTTTATTTTCAGCTTCCTTGATGCTTTGAAAGCTACTTCTCACTTTGATGACTTTTTATTTTATGTCCTCATCTCATAAGCGATGACAATCCCATGCAATTCATCTATAGTTAATTTTATCTAGAACCTTCATCTCTTAAATTATTGATACTTTAGCATCGAATTTTAAAGGAAGATATCATAGTACCTTTTTCATATTGTTGATTCTTTAGCTTCTTCTCCAATACCCTCTATGGTATTCATAATTTAATCCTTGTGAAGCAGATAGGAAGCAATGATTTATTTGTCCATCATCTTTAGACTCTTGAATAATCTCCTCCTAAGGGTTTGAATATTAACCTTATTAAAATTTTCATCCCCTTTATAGGTCTTTTGTAATTTTTCCTAGATATCTTTAGCTAATTTTCAATGCATTACTTTGATAAATTTTGATTAAGATAGTCCACATAGAATTGAATTCAATGCTTTGGCATTATTTTCTCTTTCTTTCTTTCCTATCAAACCCATTGGAGGAGATGATGGTGCAATATAACCATCCACAATTGATTTCCTAATGTCAAATACAAGTACCATTAAGTAGGTTCACATTCTTATTCTCTAGAAGGCATAATTTTTCCCATCAAACAATGTAGCCCTATTAAAGGAGAATTATTCTATTTTCCATGTGTTATTTGAAGAACTTCCTTCAAATGGTTAAACTATATGAAGGAACCCGCTTTGATACCAATTGATGAAACACACTCTTATACTTAGAGGGGCAGTGATCATAAAATCTAGTCTTTAACTTTTCAATTAAAAACCACAATAATATCAATTGCACCACATAAAATTTAAATAAGATGAGAAAAAAAAAATTAAATAGAAACCCTTTTAGGAGAAGAGCACAAAAAATACTACTTATATAAAATTCTTCTTACAAACTTTGTAGGCACCAACCTACATGAAACACCAATTCCAACTTATATTTGTTGGAACCAAACCACTGGATACACCAATCCCCACAACTAAGCACCAAAATAGTAAGAGACAACAAAATATTCTATGCTAAGGCACCAACCTCTACAAATCTGCTCAAAATATCTTCTCAAATCTTCTAAGACATTCTTCATAATTTTTCTCATAAAAGTATTCAATAATTTTCTCACAAATCTCCTTCATATTTGCTTAGAAATTTGATTTTAATATACTCCAATATGCTTAAAATTATTCTCTAATATGCTTCATAAATCTACACTAATAGTTTGATTTTGATTGCTTCAGATCTACTTATGTATGGATAGATAATCGTGAATTTATTTCCTTGACAACACCTCTCAAACTCATCATTATATCTTCTCCAAGGGGGTTGATTTCAAGAAAAGGCATGATCATTTACAATGGTAAAAAATTATTTTATATTTGTCTTTTTATCACAACCTTGGGTGATAGACATTAGTCAACCCAATCTGATTTTGAATTTATTTTTAATTATTCATTCTCATTCACCCAATGTTGGGTGATTAGTCAAGGAAGGATGGCCTCATAAAAAATAAAGCTTTGTTTATTATTTTTATTTAATTTAAATTCATTATTTGGACACCAAAATGGGATAACCCAAAGTGGATAAAAATAATTAATTTAATTCCAACTTGTAAGGTATAGGAAGCTTCCATATAATATTATCTCCCTAGCACATTCTCAAAGAAAAAAAATTAATGAGGGTCTTCCTTGAGTGATGATCACTGGCCTTTGGCCTTTGATTTTCTCTAGAAATCATGATCCAATAATGAACCAAAAATATCCTTTGACATCAATGACAATAATCCAATAACTATAACATAAGAAATAAGTTTTCAATGTCCTTCATTTGAAATGAGTTCTATGTAGTGTAAATGAGGAATTTAGCTCACTTTTCTTGCAAAGCCCCTTTTTTGTGGATATTTGAATGCAATAATGGAAAATTTGGAACCAACCCCTTGTCCATGTTACTTCTCTACCTAATTTTTAGTCTAGTTTGGTATTTCCTCTTAATATTTCTTTTTTCCTCTTGATGGCTTGGTATATTGGTCCCACATATACCTTTTTGCAAATTTGGTTTGATAAAATTCATTAGATTTTCTAATGTTACTAGTATATTTAGGTAGGTTTGAGAAAAGATTTTTGACTCAGTTAAAGAAAATTTGGTGAATTAGTAAGTCATATCTACTTTAGATATTCAGTTATTGAAGCAATTATATTTGTGTAATTTTGTTAACGTCTTAGTCTATTCTAGATTTGGAAGTAAAACTTCTACTAAGGTGAATAGAGCAAGAAAATGGTATCCTCCTTGATTGATATTTTTGAAAATTAATATTGATGGTTCTTCTTTAGGGAATCTATGTTCAACTAGGATAAAATGGTTTGGATGTTATAGTGATAGTCTCATTTTCTTTCTTTCTTCTACTATGATATTTGGCACTAATAATCAAATGGAGGCCTAGAATACCCTAGTGGTACTTGAGAATATTTGTGAATTGGGTTGGGAAAACATTATTTTTGAGATGGATTTCATGATCTTGGTATCTCTTATGAATAAAGTGATGCTTCATGAATCTTCTTGGAGGCTCACAACACTAGAAAAGTAGATTATTTTCTTACACCAAGTTTTGATTCCATTTTTTTTGTCCATAGTCCCAGAGAATAAAATACTATTGTGGATTTAGCCAAATGGACCTTTGATGTTGATCCCAATTGAGTGTCATGGAATGGGAGTCCTATCTACTAACAAGTGTTCATAGTTTCTTGTTCCTTCTTTCTTTTTCTTCTTTGAGATTATATATTTTTCTGGATTCTTAATTTTCTCATAGAAATAAAAAAATATTGAGAAAATTTCTTAGATTTTCATTTTTCAAATTTTATTGATAAAGATTACTTTTTAAAAATCTTTTTATTTTAATATTTTTGACTCTCAATTAATATATATAGTTTTTTTATAATCTTATATTTATTCATAAAACATCAACTTAAATATTAAAGAAACAAAACAAAACTGAAAAAAAAAGAAAAGAAAGAAGAAGAAGCCACCAAGACAAAACCAATTGCAAGTGTATTGTTTCTGTAGATTAAAAAATTAAACTTCAATGGACCATAAAGGCATTTTTTTAACAGTATTTTTTGAAGTTACACAACCCAATGACCATAGAATGCCCACTACTGATTGAGGAAGAAATTGGAAGTAGTATCGCACACTGTTTTCTCATATTGATAGATTTTCGTCTTTTACATAGAAGGAAAAGAAAAACATATTTTAAAGTTCAAAGTTGAGTATGCATGAATCATCACTAGTCAACTAAAAAATCAGAATAACTATAATATATTTAAAGGCTCTTTTCTATCTATCTACGCGAAGGAGTAATATACAACATATCTTAGTATTAGCCTGAGGAGTTGGTGGTGTCAGTGTTTCTCTTCTTGTTAACTTTTCCAGTGCAGCAGAACTGATTATATTATTTTCTGCTATTTTCTCTGACTTCAAAGCTTCATCAGTGTTTCCATGAGAGAAATAATATGCCCTCTTCTCTGCTTTTACTCTACCAAGTCCTGCAGCAGAAACAACCATTCTCATCAATTAGTATAACCTAAAACAAAGTTATTATGCATATTGTGAAGATATCAAAAAAAAAAAAAAAAAGGTATAGAGACAGCAAGAGATAGTTTACTAAATATTTCAGGTAGAATAACGATTAATGTTATGAAGTTTCTACAATATATAATACTTTCAATTTTGTTGTTTCTGTATTTTGATGTATAAGTTTTTGCATCAATGTTTCGGATCACACTCTGTAATCCCTCATCAGGATGTTAGAGAGCTCAAGGATCTCCTTGAGCTCTCTATTATCCTGATGAATGAATCTTGAGCTCTCTATCATCCTAACGATAGATCACAGAGTGTAAACTGAAACGTTGATGCAGAAACTTACACAGAATCAAAATCCAAAAACAACAAAATTGAAAATATAACGATTTCTCATATCCTAACTAAGCAAGAAACTCAGAAAACGTGAGATAATGACTTGCCTGTTCTAGCAGTGTTTCCTGAAACTGTCATAATTGCAAATACCAGACAGAATATCATCTGCCTTTTCTCTTCCATAGCTGTAAAAATCTATACAAATATCCTGCTGGAGAGGCGGGCTTATTATTGCAGATGGGAGGGAAGCATGTGTCAAACTTTTACAATAACGACAACTATATGCTTTCAAAGAAAGTGTATTCTTTTAAGTATTGATTAGATTAGTTCCCTTAATATGGCAAAAAACTATGATTTTATTGCTCCTCTTGGAATGAAAAAATCTCTGGCCAGTCGTTTATGTACAAGTTGTAACAAACTATTTATTATATAATGGAAGTATTGGGTCGATGTGATTACTTTGGTGTCTCAATTTGAGCTTAGTGCGCAAGTCTGAGCAGCTTTTCAACTCATGGGTGGTTTGACATATTGAAGAATGAATATGATTAGCACAGGCATTCAAATTCAATGGCATTCTCATTACTTGCACTACTGCATAGGTGCCTTGATTGCGTAAGGGAGATTGTGGACGAGAGTAATAAGTAAATAAAATAAATAAATAAAAATGAAAAATGAGAATGGACAAAATACAATTCACAAGTATTTCAAAATAGGAATCTAAAAATGCTGTTGACAGAGATTAAGTGAGAGAACAGCAGAGGTGGTGAGTCATAGTCATTTAGCACTATAAAAATGAGCGTTGCATATTAACAGAATAAACATCATCATACGAGAGAGTTTAAGAAGTGGAGGGAATTAATTGCAATATGTGAAAAAAAGGGGTATCATTATTAGTTTTAAACTAGAGGAAGTTTGTTGTGGTCATTGTATACTTAAAAATGTTTATATTTATAAAGGTTTTAAAAAATTACTTGAAAGAGGTTAAAGTGGGGTGTGGTTAAGTGGATGGGTCATTTGACTCATATAATGGAAACTACAGTTCAAATTACTATCATTAAATTACAGGTTTAATGAATTAGTCTTGAAAATTATGTCACCATAAAACAATATTCAATAGAATTTTTATTTTTAATAGTGAAAAAAATGGAATTCACCAATCAAAATGCAGGCTATAGCATAGATTACACCTTTTTCCTAAACTTGAAACTTTATTTTTTGTTGTCTGTTTTCTTTTGTCTTTTTGGACAAGTGTTGTGTTTCTTCATTAGAGGTTGATGGGAGGGTATGTATGGATGTACATGGCTGCCATTTGAGTTTTGTATGGGATATTTGTTCAATCTTCGTGTATTTTTTAGCTTCTAGAGTATAGTAATAATTATATAAATAATAGATTTGAGTAATATAACATCTTTTTCTCTATCAATTTGATGTAACTATGGATTTTTGTGTACATGCTTGTTGGTGCTTTTATTTTTTACTTTATAAGGCTTTTATTCTTTAGAAAGATGTGTCGTCTATTTATCTGTATAATTATTTTGTTCTCTTGTGGGTTGTGCTTTTCATTTCAAATATCTTATGCTTGGCTATGTGTATGCTTCATCTCTTTCACAAATTTATTAAAATCACCCTTCCACAACTTTCTTCACTAGGTGTGTGTGTTTTGTCTTTTATTGACACCATTTTTGATACCTAACCAAAAAAATATTCCATTGTGCTTTGATAGATGTCCAAGTCTTCTTCCAAGGGTCCTATTTTGGCATAGATAGAGAACTTGCTAGAAAATGTTGTGGATTATCTTTTATTTTTATCCTTTTATCATGATTGCAAGATGTGTAGAAACTAGATTGTAAAAAGGGTTTACAAACTTTGAAGTAGGCATCATATTGTTATTTTTTATTATAGTGATAAAATAGAAATGGATTACAAAAGAAAATCTTAAAAAAATCTACTAAAAGTGAAATCAATAGAAGGGTATCCTATCTAGCAGTGCCAAAAAAGGGCTTTTGAGTTATAATGGTCCAAGATTACACCCAAAACATTAGCGGTTATAAAAGGAGCAATTTTTTTTTGTGTTGCAAGCATACATTCACATATCACATTCAATATGTCATATGCAGAATGTCTCATCATATAAAACAATGACACACACAACATCTTCAATTTGATATAATGCAAGGTGGCACAAATGGAACAATTCACACTAATCATGGAATATAACACCATGTGATCACGAAAGAGGGTGGAGTTACCCCCAAAATGATGGTCAGATATAATTCAATGGTGTTATCCTCTCAAGCACACAAGGAGCAATATATTAATGAAAATCACTACATACCCATTCTATGATAAGTAAAATTGATATCCAAACACAAGTAACACCTACACAAGAGGAAAGTCCATTCGGAGCTACAAGCCCTCATCTAATTACACTAAAATAACAATTTGATTTCAAATTGGGTCTTGCATCTCAATACAAACATGGATATAAATTAAAAAACATGAAATTTACATAATTCATGATATCAATATGGTAATATTTTTAGATTTTGATTATGTATTTTTTTTTCATCAACATTTTAGATCATAATCAATGATCCATCATTAGGAGTAGTTATAGTCAAGGAAGAGAATGGAATGATAGTAGTAGAAACTATTATTCCATTCCCTTCGTTGGCTATAACTCATCCTAATAATGTATCTTGGAGTATGATCTAAAGCACTAATGATAAAAAAAATTACATAGTCAAAATCTATAAATGTCACCATATGGATTTAAATTGCAAAATATGAGCTCTTTTACCCAAGTGAGATGATATGAATACTAATTAGAACAAGGGAAAAATTTTCATTCAAAAATATTCCCTAAAAAAGGTTTTGGAAATTTCTATTGTTCAAATAGGTCCAATTAATAATATGGATTATGGTGATGGTGCAAGAGCACTTGTTTGATTTCTTGCCTCCATGAGGCCATTTGTAAACAATTTCTCTATTTTGTGTATTGGGTCTTATAATAAGGTTTATAAAACCATTTTAGAGGTGTTTGAGTCTTGAGAATTTATATTTTAAGTCATTTTTCAAATAATGTTTAAAGTTGTTCCATATTGTAAAAATTGTCAAAAGTGCAAAATTAGGTAGATGAAGTGTCATTAAGGTGTTTTGTCAACAAATTAATCAAAAGGTAGTTGAAAATAGTTGATTTTTGTTGGAAATGTATAAATACACCCTCCAAAACTCGAATTGGGGGTTGGAGACATTATTTTTAAAATTTGATGAATGGAAACCACAAATTTTGTGTGCATTTTCTGATTTTTACATTGTTTCCAAGATGAAGTTGTGCATTGTACGGCCTTCTATGGACTCAAATAATAGATTATCATATATGGATGGAAAGATATATGTTTCTAGTTTCCAATTATTTTTGTCTCATTGAATTTTATTGAACTTTGTGGGAGATATGATTATTTTGGTGAGACTGCCCTATTCTAACAATATTGTGCAGAATTTCCAGTCTGAAGAACATGATGGTACGGATTGTAAAGTCTATATTTTGGATCTGAAACAAATTTTATTTTCTTTCCATGTGAATCTAATTTCAATTGCTTCAATTATCATCAAATTTTCTTAATATTTGAATAAGTTATGACCATTTTGTGAGGGCAGGTCTGAACCCTACCTAGGGTTTGCAGTTTTGGGAAAAATGCAATAACTTTCTTTTCCACTGTTAGATCTTCATAAAAAATGGAGAAAATGTCTATAACTATGTTTTATTTAATCTGACTAGAGATATTGGCTTCATTTTTTTTTTTTATAAGTTATTAATGACTATTCGTTGCATTAAATTGTGGGCTGCCATGGTTATGTTTCCAATGTGATATAGAATGCCTAATAGCATGTGTTATACAAAGATTTGTTTGAATTATTATTGAAGTTTTGTGGGATGTGTTGTTGAATCCTCCTAGCTCTACATCAGGTGATAGCACATATACTAGACATTATCCCAAAAGCTAGATGTCAACATAGAAATGGTGATAGTGCTCCTAAAGGATCTCAACATGATTTAGGACAACAATGTTACCATGTTTTAGTCATTTCTCATATTTTCATCTTCTACCAAATATTTTAAAAGCTATTTTTATATAATTTAACTCATAGATAAAAAAATATAAAATGACATATGGTTCTCTTTGTCAAAATATCAGTCCTTTGGTGGAGAACAATCCTAGAAATAAAATGACAAGAAAAAGGATAAACTAGGACACTACTCTACTATCATAAATCCAAAAACTCATGTTCATCATATGCAAACATGATGGGTCATTACTCTCATGATAATCACAAGGAAAGCATAATATGACAATGAACAACATTATATCATTTTTTCCAAAGCATGCAATACAAACTACTTTATTTTAGTCCATTTAAAAAAAACTAATTTCACTTTTTATTTTATTATATTTTCCATATAATATTTTTTATTGGAACATCCCCAAGTCCACAAGTACACCATGATTCATCTCTACTCCTAAAATTGGTATTCAATCCAAGTTTTAAAAGTAAACCTTTGTTTGAAAATTCAAGGAAAGAAAAATAACATCAAAGTTCATGATCTTCATATCCAAAAGGTTGAGAAAATCATAAGAAAATAAGACTCATCATCCCACAAAAATCATTGTAAGAAATGATAAGTTTAATATGACCTCAAACTCCCACATCATGCCCAGGTGTACAATGATATTCAGAAAGGATTTTGCATTAAATTTTGAAATTTAGTTTTGTCAATAGGCCTAATAGGAGGAAGTTGAATCATATTTTTGTCTAAAAATTGCAACATAATAGTGTGGAGAGAATAAAAAAATCGTGAAAATTGTCTCTCTTGAACCTAAATTGATATTGTATTATAGACGTTGCATAAATTTACATTTGGATGTTAATTTATGATTAAGGATATTTTATCTTTATGAAGTTATTAATTTTTTTCTTAAATGGTTGATAGCTATGATGCACAACTTGGGATTGACTAGTAGGAACCAATGAAGGTGTACCTCCATATTGACTAGCCAATATCTGATAATCATGAAGGGTTGTACATAAATATGTAAATGAAGAATACATCATCAACAAAATATTGTCTCTAATGTTAGGTTTCAAATTTCCAATATAAATACTCTCTATATGTTGACATAATGGCATGGGGTATGTGCAGGATCATGATGGGTCAAAAAGTGGCAATATGATGGGTATGTGGCTGACGACTATTTTTACCCAAAATTGATGAAATGAAAAGGGTTTTTAAAGGATATTCTCAGCTTGCCACTGATATAAATTATGATTTATTTTGAATTTAATAAGTAATTATTATTCATTTTCTATTCAAATTATGACTAAAGTCGATTGATAGGTTGATTGAAAAACATCTATAGCTTTCAAAGCGGTATCACATTTTTTGAATCCCAAACATGTACATTCTATGCTTCACATAATCTAGGATTAAAAGAAAAATTGAATTTCATGAAGTTTTGACCAAGTGAAGGTGGTCAAACATCAGTTTTTATATTTTTAAAATGTTGTAATAAAAATTCATAATTAATTATTTACTTGGAAAAAATTACAAAAAAATATACATCAGGGCATGGTCCTCTACTTATATCTAAAATATTATAAAAAATATTATCATTTTATTGTGGTTAGGGTGGTGGACGGACACCTACTTCTTATTTTTCCTGAAATTTAAGTACCACTACATTGAAATTTTAATTTTTCACCAAATAGATTTTTTTTTTAAAACAAAACTAGTAGTTTATAAAATACATTCAATTTGCTACAGATTCTATTCTTACATATTTTTTAAATAATATAGATAACTTATTCAAATTTTTACGTCAAGTTTCCTAACTCAGATTTTTCTAAATTTTTTGCCACTTAAGGGCCTATTTTTTCCATGATGATCCTACACATACCCCATGTTATAGGATATTTATGATTAAATAGCTTGGTATCATCTTATAAAGTTAGTCGTGCCATCTCTTTAGGTCTTTTTTTACAATGGACTAAATCTTTTAATGTAACATGAGGTCCCATGTTTACTTGAAAGTGTTGAATGAATTCATTAACAAGTTGTGTAAAGGACACTATTGATTTGTTTGGTAATAAACAATACCAATCCAAGAAAAAATCCTTTAATGACTGCAATAAAAACATAGCTAAGAGAGCATCATTAAAAATGAAATCACTTTATAAAGCAGTGAAAGTTTATACATGATTAGTGGGATCTCGTTTGCTAGCATACTTCTCAAATCAAGGTATTTCAATGTTTTGTGGTATGGGTGTCTTTAAAATATCGAATGATAATGGAATACATGTGAGATATGTTGGATGGTTAGTGTTGAATTGGCTTTTGTTCAATTGTTTGAGATTTTTTGTTGTAATGATGACATGTTTTGCAAAATTTGGTTTATCACAGGATCATTTGGTGACATGTTTTGAGAATGGGTTGAATATAATGGAAAATTATGGATAAGTGGCATGCTATTTTTTTACATTTTTATAATAGGTGTTAAGAACATGTAGGTATTGTAGGCAAAGGAACAAGGCTATAATGATTCCCACAAGAAAAACCTAAATTGTCTTTTAAACCATTACTATATTGTGTGGTTTATGCTACAATTGGAGGGGTAAAGGTTGGAATAGAAGGGATGGTTGTAGGAGAGGAAATCTATTTTCTTAGTTAATTTTGACCATTAGTCAGGGCTTGAGCACAAATAGCTACTATAGGAATGTTTGCATCTACTATATGACCAAGGCTAAGCAACACTTCTATCCCTTGTGAATTATTGATCAATTTCCTAAGATTGTCCAAAAGAGGAACTATTTCTCTAGCCAAAGGTTCAATACTTAAGATTTTTTTTTATTAAGGTAAATTTGGGAAGGTCCCATACCCATTAAAAAGAAAAAAAACTCACCAAAGGTGAGACAAGGAAAAAATAACAAGGAGAACAACATGACCAGCAAAGCTTTTGACTGAAACCCAAAATCGGGAAGAGGTTTGTATTATCCCCTTTAAATTAATTTCAAATCTACAACAATTATTTTTTTCAAACATCCTAAAATTATATGAAATCAAATAAAATAAGATTGCAACATAAACTCTAACTTTTTCCTTTTTATTGATTTTTCTAATAAATGAAACACCTTGTTTCCATAAAACATGTTTTTAATATTAAAATGTTGTCATTTACACCAAAGAACAATACCCACAACTTGCATGCATTTTTTCAATATTTATATTAACAAACAATACCTACAACTCTAACCAATGGCTACAATTTTCATTTCAAAAACCCCCAAAACTAATCATAGCATTTGGGTAAGAAAATTTACATATAAATATGATAGAAAATAATAAAAATTGTTGCCTCATACATTTGCTAGTAGTAATATAAATTTGTTGCTACTATACTCAAAGCAGAGAACAAAAATGAAGCCCAAACACACACTAACTATGACCAACTTGCAAGAAAACTCCCCAAACTCCACAACAAGGTTTATTATGATAAAATATAAAAAAATATCATGAAATATTAGAAAATAAATTTCAAAAAATCTTTCATTAACATGTGCAAAAAAAAAATCATTCAAACCCCAAATATCACACTTCCACAGATACAACAAAATACAAAATACTAAAATAAACTTCAACTATTCAACACATTGGCAATTTTTGTGTGAAACTGCTCCTGGAGACTATTGGAACCACTACCATCAAGCCTAAATCTCTTTGGTTTACCAGCCTTGGAGGTTCTTTCTTCTTTGGTTTCCTAGCCTCAGAAGAATACAAAAACCTATGAAGGAAAAATATGCAATAATAAATCCAAAAAGTAAGAAATTGCATTTTGTATACGTTGCCTTCTTCATGAAGCTTCTTGGGTGCCAAAATCCATGCCAAAATAGAAGGAATCTTGACTTTCATGATTTTAACTCTTTTCCCAATTAGCCTCTATGAAATTGGTCATTTCCCAAAAAATATTTGCTTTTATGACAACTATTGTCAAAAGCAATTAAATTTTCTTTTTTAGCCAAAACATGCTCCAACAAAAAAGCATGCCCAATTATGGTTGATAAATAACTAAAATATCCATTTGATGATTTAATATTATTTTTACTTAATCCCATCATCAAAAAGGATATTAATACCCCTATCAACCAACGGTCTTGATTTACTATATTTGGACAACTAGAATTACTATAAATAGTAAGTGCTAATTTTGGAAAAGGGGACATTACAAGTCTTCCCTCCCAAATATTGCTTGTCCTCAAGCAATGATGACTTGGATGGTTGTGATATTTTATCCTTTTCCATGTTGCATCTTCAAATTTTATTAAGTTCTTGATGGTACCTTTGTTCCTTAGCTTCTCCTCTCTGGTTTCTATAACTCTTTCAGGTGTCAAATTTAGTTTCCTTTCATCATATAATGGTGGAAATTCAAAAGAGGTCATAAATTTTCATCCCACTACTCTCATGAGACATGAAACATGAAATAAATTGTGTATGTTGCAAACTAGCAGCATATCCAACTCAACAACTACATGTTCATCCTCCTTGATGACTTCATTAGATCCATTGAGCCTTACCACTTTGCCTTTCTTCAGGAAACTCTTATTACATGGCTACAACCTAAAGAAATCTCCAATATGAAAATTATAATGCACACCAAAGAAAACATCAACCCCAATGACTCTCTCCATTCTTTTCCTATCTACATACAATTTTTTTTAATCTTGTACAAAATGAAAATTGTCTTTGAATGACATCAAGATCTCTTGAATTTTTTGTAAAAAGTCACTTGTTGTAGAGACTCTACTATGTGAAAATAATAACTCAACAAAAGAGAGGGAAGCATATCTATAAAGAGCCTGAAACAGTGGCATATGAAAGGACATATGATGGAGAGCGGTATGATAATACTCCCCTAGTTGCAACCATTTTTCTTGAACATCCTATTGATAATGTTCCACTAACAATCCATCATATTCAAATTGAACTCTTCTCTAATGTAATCCCAAAAATAAAGCACCATCGAACCCACAACTGAAATTCTTGAGAGGACTAGAACCATTACCATAGAACATTCGCTACCAAAGTAACTCAAAAAAGAACACATTATCTAACTCACCATCAAACACGATCCTGGGAAAAATACAAGCCACTCTGCTCAACCATAAGACATAATACTCATCATCCCTATCACAAAATTATGAGGCAAGTCAATCACAACCATGACTCCAAATATTTCAGCCAAGAAATGCTTCTTCTATCACCATATTGAACCGTAGCATCAAAACTTAACCTCCCAAAGTCAAATGGAAGGATTTGAGCACACCAAAATAAGTAAACCCAAGCAATCATTAAACTAACAATTGTAATCATGCATGTAATATCCAATGCAATTATTATGTGTAATCATGCATGTCACCTCCATGAAGTAACTGTAATGACCATATCTCACCAAGATGGAACCAATGAAAGAATGAATTGGGTCTAGGTAAATACTTACAACCAACTACCCAAAATTATACCAACGCTCAACAAAAATATGCTCATGAAATGATATCTCAACAACAAACCAAATGATGTAAGGGTAACAATCACATAATTGAAATCCAACTAAAAACATAGGAGATTCATATATGGTATAGTAACAACAGGATCATCTCCTATAGTGAAAATATCTCTACCAACCAGCTTTACCCAAGAACTATTTTGTTGCAGGGTGGAAGAGTCCCTCCAACTCATTTGCAAATAAGGATCCGGAGACATGCACAAATTGATTGGAAAGTGGGCATCAATACTAACACTGGGGGTTGATCCTTTTCTCCAATCTTGAGACAACATCTCATAGCAAGAAACTATATTGAAGTCCCAAGTCCTAATTGATCAACTCCAATATCATACTCCAATCTGCTAGTTCTAACTCTAATAAAGGATTATCGTGTGTCAAATTAGTTTCCATCATAAATATAGGATTATCAAAAATCTGAAAATTATTTCCATCCTCTTGCTGGTCCAAACTTCTACTATCTAAATGTGTTAAATCATACTCTTCCTAGATGTAATCTAGATCCTCTATTACCTGTTTGTCCTCCTTGGCCGGGCTCCTTTGCTCACCTTCTTCCTAAATTGAGGAGCTTTATAGAGCTGATCATTATCTTTAATAAGTTCCTCTTGGAAAAATTCCATAGCAAGCTTCATCGAATTAAAATCACTGGTGAGATCACTAGCCTCTTCCCTTAATTTATTTGTAATGGACATGGTCTCATTTACAAACTTGTTAGTTGTACCTCTATCATGCATCATTTACAAATAGGTTATTATAATCTCTTCCATTGTGTTCTTCATTGTTTGTAAATCAGAAAAAGCAACATAAATCTTATTTTGGCCTCTTGATGCAATTGGAATTATCCTTTCTGCATGTCTTTGCATACTATCTAGTCTAGCTAAAACTTGCACTATATTTTTAGTAGACACTAAGAATTCATTCTTACAACTCTCCTCATGAACCTCAAATGTTTGCAAGATTAAAGTACTATCATTATATTTCATGCAAAGATAAGAACATTCTTCATACCTTTCATCACCATGGCTGTCCCAAATCTCATAAACTTCTCCTTTTCCCTCTTGATGAATGTGTGTAGCATTGGTTAAAGGATCCCAATCAACAATGCTACTATTTATTTTCTCATAATAAAAAATTATATACCTTTACTCAAAATTAGCACCAAGCAATAATAAATCAGAATTTTTTAATCAATATATCATACCTTCCAACATTAGCTTCCTCAATTCCATCCTCCATGAGTGGCTCCCACCGGGATAAATATAAAACAATATTGAAATGATCTTCAAGATAAATTCATCCCAATATAGTACCACATCACACTTAGATGTTGACACACCTGAATCCCATATGAAAGAGGGATGATTGCTTTGATCAAGGTATAAGTATCCACTGTGCTCTTTATGTGTGGTTGCCTCTTTGAAAGAGTTTCTCTCCATCTCCCTAGGACCAAAATATTCATCAACATCCATCTTCATAGGCTTGGTTTGGAAGCCAGACCTAAAACCACTTGAAATCTCATCAAGGGAATAGAATGAGTGATCATCAAAAACTAATCTAGAGCTATCGTCATCTTTTATTTCTTCATGACCATCATCTAAAATTTCATCAGAGAGATCATCATAAATATCCACTCCGCAAGAAACATCAAGCATATATTAGGCTTGGAATTATCATTGAATGAATCCAAACTAGGATTCAAGGCTATTAATTTATCCTACTTTTCATCCACCATATTATCCTCTAGTATTGCATGCATGTCCAAGGAGACATCCTGAAACTCTATCATGCATTTATCATCCTTCAAAACACTCACAACATTAGACTCTCTTGCTATGAATTCATCTACAAGCTCTTGCTCCTCTTCAACTTTTTGTTTATATCTATCTATCAACCTTTGACAAAATTCATCAAAAGAATCTACTTGAATGTGGAAATGGGTGTCCTTGGTACCACCAATCATGATCATCTCCTTCAAGATATAGGATCAAATATTGAGTGGAAAATTTCTCCTCCATAGAACTAAGGAAGTAACGTTCTTGCATCTTGAATAACCATGTTTTGACTGTGATCTTATCTAACCCATCAAAAGTTGTAGCTAAAGATTTTGTAACTTTTCTAAATTATAATCTCTTCCACCAAAGTTTGAGTGTTTTCTATGGCCAATGATGTCCATCATGTTTTGCATATGAGTGACATAATCACTATATGGGATTGCATTTCAAAATCCATCATCTTGGTTAATATATGTTTCTCTATTGGTTGCTAGATCTTTGGCCAAATCTTCCATGGGACCAACCATATTTTTAACTATTTATTTTTGAAAACTATGATCAAACCCTCAACATGGAAAGATCATAGCTCTAATACCACTATAATATACCCTTTAAATTAATGTCAAATCTACAACAATGACTTTTTTCAAACATCCTAAACTATGAAATTGAGTAAAATGAGATTATAACATACACTCTAATTTTTTATTCTTTAATGATTTTTCTTATAAATGAAACACCTTGCTACAGTAAAAAAAAAATTATATTAAAATGTTTCCATTTACACCAAAGAATAATACCCACAACTTGCATGCATTTTTCCAATGTTTATATTAACAAACAATGCCTAGAACTCCAACCAATAGCTGCAACTTTCATTCCAAAAACACCCAAAACTGATCATAGCATTTGGGGCATAAAATGCATATAAAATATGCTAGAAAATGATACAAATTTCTGTCTAATATGTTTTCTAGCAGTAATATAAGTCTACTACAACTATTCTCAAAGCAGAGAAAAAATATGAAGCCCGAATATACACTAACTGTGACCAACTTGCAAGAAAACTCTCCAAACTCCATAACAAGGTTTATTATGCTAAAATATTAGAAAATACCATGAAATATTAGAAAATACATGTCCAAAAATATTTCATTAACATCTGCAACCAAAAAATCATTCAAACCCCAAATATCACACTTCCACCTACAACAAAATACAAAATACAAAATACTAAAATAAACTTCAACTGTTCAACACATTGGAATTCCTGTGTGAAGCTGCTCTTGGAGACTATTAGAACCACTACCTTCGATCCTTAATCTCTTTTTTTTACCAACCTTGGAGATTCTTTCTTCTTTGGTTTCCCTATCTCAGAAGAACACAAAAACCTGTGAAGGAAAAATATGTAATAATAAATCCAAAAGGCAAGAAATTGCATTTTGTATGTATTTCCTTCTTCATGAAGCTTCTTGGATGCCAAAATCCATGCCAAAATAGAAGGAATCTTAATTTTCATGAATTTTTAACTCTTCCCAATTGGCCTCTTAGAAATTAGTCATTTCCCAAAAATATTTTCTTTTATGACAACTACTGTCAAAAGCAATTAAATTAAATTTTCTTAGCCAAAACATGCTCCAACAACAAACCATGCCCAATTATGGTTGATAAATAACTAAATTATCGATTTGATGATTTAATATTATTTTTATTTAATCCCTTCATCAAAAAGGATATTAATACCTCGATCAACCAATGGTCCTAATTTATTATATTTGGATAGCTAGACTTACTATAAATAGTAACTGCTAATTTTGGAAAAGGGGACATTACAAGGTTTTGGAAGGACCCAAAACCAACAAAAGCCAATCAAGGAGGTTTGAATCCATGTACTTCAAAAAAGGCCTCATAGTAGGTGTTGCGTGAGAAGTACCATCCAACTTGAAGATCTCAACAAAAAACTTCTCTTTACCAACAACAATGGGAGGAAACTCAGTAGAAGGAGTACCAAGCCCACCATCCATCTTTCTTTTTATCCCTAATGTAGGACCCTTGTCAACAATGCCATGGGAGGCTAGCGTCGTAGTAGGTTGAATAAGAGTTTCACCATTGTGGGTATTCAATGAAGTATTCAAATTTTTATCATGATGAAGTTGGCCTTGAGTAATAGGTTGATGTGGCCAAGCAATTTCATAATGAAGTTCTTGCTCCCAAGACCCAATCTTGGAGCACTATTGCATACTCAAATTTGAGGGAAACTATTCATATCAAGCAAAATGAAGGACAATGGAGATGAATCAACCATGACATAGGGACTAAGGTGATATTGATTCATTATTTCATGTTTCTATGTTCGATTATGCTTCATTATTAGTTTAGGGCCTTTTGGTTTGAGTTTTATGCTTATTACCTTAACCTTAGATTTTAACCCTAGACTACATAAATCATAACACAAGTTAGAACAATGTATCATAACTAATGAAATACTAAAACTTAAAAGATAAATAACTTATCAAATCACTTGGATCACTAGTCCACCAGTCACAATCTCAATAGGATATAATAGGTGCCTATTAGGACTCCTTGCATGAGCAGGCAGGGTGGTAGGTGCATCATGGTTGCACTCCCCATGCTCATGGGATGATGCACCTACTATAGTTGATGTTTGTGCTCAAGTAACATGAGGACAATATGTCTATCTCTCCTCGGGTGCATCCATTGCCTCTATTTTCTCATCAGGCTCTTGTTGATCCTCCTTTATCATGTCATCATCATTCGTAGTATCTCCATCCACACCCACATCCTCTCTCTCATCTCCATGAACTAGAAGAGGTCAAACATCACCTACGAGATGATCATCAGGGAAGATGTGTGGGGTTTGTGCTCTCACCCACCATCTCTCATAGCTTGTAGTGGTCAATACATCATCTAAATCAAATGTTGGCATTGCATCTTAGTCCCCATCGTTTGAGTCACTAAAACCGACATCACTGATGGTAGAATGGAAGATGTCTCTTAGCTTGGCACCACTTCGTGCAACTCTCAAGAATAAAGGTCATGGCCTAGGTGCTACCTAAACCTACTTAAGTTGATGCATGATGTGATCATAATAAAATGGCTTAACAATATAGTCATACGGTTGTCCAACCAAAAATCTATCTTGTTGCATCCTAGTTAGTTGTCATATATGACCTAGCCACTATGGTATAGTCATGCATCATCTCTATACTATATCATCCTCCGCTAAGTGATCAAATCAAACTCTCTAGTACAATAGATCTTCACACTACTAGGCTTTCCTCAAAGTATAAATATAGGCTTTTGAATAACTGAGGGCTTCCATGGTAGGAAAACTAGTCGATCTAATGCATGTGATATGCTTGAAGGCCCATACCTAAAGAAGTGTAAAATGCACTATACTGTGAAGCTCTTGATAAAAAATTTAACCAAGATCATAATAGAGGTGATCGAGCTCAGTGCGACCCCGTGTAAAAATGGTCTGATGATTCTCCATATTATGAATGGTATCAACGAGGCCTCCCTTGAGGTGTGCATCTCATCCATTAGGGATAATTGCTAGCATAAAATCAAACACAATTTTTTTTGAACCAATGGAGAGTGATCATATGGAAGCAATTAGAGCTTGATGCAAGTCCCAATAGCCTCAGGAGCAACAAGGTAGCTGGTACAATACTGAATGCCATGCCTCATCTCAGTATGTGTGATCCTCCTCTAAGTGGATGGTCTCACCCTAGATGGGTATCCTAAGAATACAATGTACATCCTCCAATGTCACTGTCATCTCCCTTGTTAGGAGACAAAATGTGCAAGTATCTGAGTCCCATCTCTCTACCAATTCCATCAACTTTGGATCATGATACATCATGGGTGGAATGATATATATCCAAAATAATCCAGTAGCGTCGTGTCTCCACATGCTCCTCAGTCAGTTGGGTAACCAGCTTATGGAGGAAAGAGAATAGTCATCCTTTAAAATGTTGTTAAGCATGTGGTGGAATCTAAAAAAAAGAAAAGGAAATCATCAATGACATAGCAAAAATAGTTAACTAAATAGTTAACAACAAAGGAAAACTTCCCTTGGATATCTTGTAAAAACTGGGACAGAGTCACATTTTTTGGATGTGGGGTCTAGGACAAGATCGCCTTTTTTGGACAAGGTTAGGTCATTCTAGGATGGGTCCCCATGATGTTTGGAAAAAGAAAAAAATAGTGCAAAATGGAAAATCATAGGGAGAAGGTACAACAAACTCACCTCTAGGGGGTGTAATCGTATGTAATCCTAGATCATAGGACCTCTAATATCGGGGCCTCATAAGGTCATTGGCTCAACATCATCACTCCTCTACAACAAAGTAATCTCCAAATGGTAAATGTCAAAGTGATAGTAAAAATGTGATTTTACATTAACATATAGTAAATCTTTTTACTGGCACATTTCACTAAAATCATCATAATGAGGGCTAGCAAACTCCATTTTCAATACCATCTATTGTGTTGGATTCACAGTTTCATCCCTGATATTATTCAATGTTTACTGATAGATGGTGTTGTGATCACATAACCAGGCTATTGCAAGCATTTCCATTAGAAAAACCTAGAAATTTGATGAGGTTAGATTGCTACCTTAATTCCACCTCCATAAAGCAAGTGGAATCATGGGGCATACATCTACCCTCTAATTTGGTTCTTTTTAGAAGTTTTACATGTTTTAATATGATTTTGAATAGCTAATGAATCAGTTTTGTAGGATGTGGTTCGTAACATTGTGGTTTTTGTAGATAACTACATTGGGGGCTTCATTCTCCCTATTCACATGAATTATAATATCCATATGATTATCCTTTTATGAAGCATGATTTACTTTCAAGTAATTTATCTTGCATATGCACGTAGTTCTATATGACCGCTAAAGTGGGGCCTAAATGTAGCATAGGAAATTGTACTCCCTTGTAGTTTATAGTACAATTTCACACTTAGTTTAGACCTATTTTAGTGACCTTACATTTATGTATTTTCACCCTTTCAAAATAGGCCATAATTCCCTATATTATGCATCCCAAGGCCTATTTTTATCATTTTTTGACATTGAAACACACATTGAATAAATGCATTCAAACATTAATCTTCCTTGGATCATATGTGTCCTAGACATATAGGCTAGGTCCCATTCACCCATGGGTGAATGGGTCCCCCTTAAGTGCCAAGACCCATTTTAAAATATGTTTCTGGCAACATTTTTAAGGTCTAAAATTTAAATTGTAAATGTCAGCTATCGAGACCATCTAATATTTGGAAAATTAGAGAAATGCTTATAAAATCCTAATTTTTTCATCATTTCAAACTAGATGAGGAAGAGATTAAAGAGATCAAGAAATATTCAAGAAAAACTCAAAGTCTTGGAGCAACATTGTTTGTAATTGTAGGTCTTCAAGTCCATTTTCATATTTGATAAATATTTGTCACATGATTGAAGGTTGATGCCAATAGAATAACATGATGGATTCTAGGTGTGGGAGATGCATTTGGCTATTTCCTTTAACCTAATGACTTGTTTCCTAGAGTTCTCATCTTCAAACTTCACTCTAATAAGAACCTCTACCAAAGTATCATTGTGTTTCAAATTTATTTGGGGTCTTTTGACTTCTCCCTAAGTGAATCTTGTCATTTCCATATAGGAATCATACTCTAATGCACTTGAGTAGAATTTATTTGTAATTTAGCTCATAACAACCTTAGATGCACTTAAGGTTAGGGCTCACACACTTTCATTTATTAGATCTTTGTCTTTTATCAAAGATTAATTGTACCAAACTTTGGGTTTGACCAAGGAAAACTCCCATACAAAAAAAAAAACATTTTATGTTTACAAATTTATTGTAGGTCCAAATCTAAAGACAAAGATTTGTAGGTATAGGAACATAGTGTAGATAGAGGGCTACAACATTTTTTATAGTTTTGGAAAGGGCTACTAGGACACATTCACCCAAGGGTGAACCAATCCCTTAGTAGGCCTTAAAAGCATCTTTTAGTGATAGGTGCATGCCATTAGACCCTTCTCAGATATGCCTACAAATTGTCATTTCCATTTCTTTACTTTCAAGAATTTTCATTTTATGTATTAGGTCTTATTGTTTATTTAGTTTGAGTTCTTCAAATCAATTCAATTTAGTTTCAGATCTTTCCTACTACCCTAAGGATTGAGATCTAGGTTTGATTGGCTCACCATTGAGGTTGAAATTCAATCTTCACACCTTATGATCTCTTTCCTAATGAAATTCCCTTAGGGAAAGATACCTATTGAGATCATTAGGTTTTACACACACACACAAAACTTTGGGGATCCCTTTCCCCACAATTCAGAACTTAACATTGTTAGAGATAATTTTGAAAATTATTTTTGGTCATGTAATAAGTATAGATTTGGTAGATATGGTGAAGCATACAATCATGTTAACACTATAATTTAAACATGTGTTTAGAAACAAAGTAGAAGAGCTATACAACAAGGAAAATGAGAATGGTATGGATCAATTGATGCAACTAAGTTTTGAATTTAAAATTCTAGACAATGTCTACATAATGTGAATAACCATATTGACTTCTCTAGGAAAATGTATAATATTCTAAGTTACAAGTGGATTTTGTTAAGGGTTCTAATTGTTAGAATTGTGAAAAAAATGAGCCAAAGGATCAAACAATTAACAAAAACACTTTCCATGTAAAAGAGTTGCAAATGATAATATGCAAGATTCTTAACAAGAAAAGGTTACAACAATGAAACTCCAGAATCTAAAAAATATCAAGAGGGGGAGAGGGATAATGCAAAGAGGGTTGAGTGCTTATAAGGAAAAAGCCCTAAATGAGAAATATATTAGATCACGACAAGTGTAAACATCTCATGCAATGAGACATAATGGCTTAATAATAGCTCAACTATTAAAATAATAAAAGCACATCTAAGTTTAGCTTAATTGCACATGAGAATTTATTAGCCTAATAATTAATTATTAGCTAATGTATGATTACTCTAATACACCCCTTAAGATAAAATTAGTGGGTAGCTACAAACCATAAAAAGAGAATGCATGATGGGTCTTGAAAAAACAAAAGGCCTAGTGAGGTACCCATGTATAAACAATCTAATCTCTCACAACCAGAGAAAAGGAGAAAAACCTAGTGGGAGAAAACTCCTCTCAAAAAGAGAGAAAGGAAAATGAAGGGATGAAAATCCTCCAAAATAATATGAAGGACTAAGAAACCTCTAAAATAATGTGAATAAAATTATTGAAGCATGAAGAAGTTGTAGACAACTATCAAATTATAACTACTATGTACTACTAAAATGAATAAAATCCTCTAAAAAATGATGAATAGGATCAAGAAGACAATAGTCTTCATGAGTACCCCCAATGACACTTCTTGAAGTATATGACAAAAAAATGAAAAAAATAAAAAATAGAAGATGGAGATGGTACATGAATCTATACGAGTGATCCTAACGACACTAATCCACATGCAGGATGCAAGTAAAAAATACATTTACCAGTAGTTTGAAGAACACCAAATGAAAATAGAAAGTCGCCTCCAAAAAATAGGAGTGTAAGAGTGTCCATAAAGTAAATGCTCCATCTCACCAAAATGAATGGGTAATTAGTTGTTGCATCCACCTAGTACATAGGAACAAATAGTATATATGTAGCTCACTCCCATATAAAACCAAGGAAGCATTAGCACCAATAGTAGAGACCCTCCCATAATGGTAACAAAAGAGAGCCAAGACAGGTACACTGAAACTATGTGAAACCAAGAAATGCACGTAGGAGAACAAGGAATATCTAAATGTGCTACTAAATGTACCTGCAAATAAAAAGGGTTTTCAAAATAAGGCACACATGCATGAGGCAAGAATAACTAGAATTCAATTCTATCATGGAAAGTACAATCAATTGATAAAGTTGTGATGGAAAAAAAACCCCTACACAAGCCCCCATGACACTTTATATCATAGCACAAGTATAAAAGGCACAACAAGATGTGCAAAATCCCCAAAAAGTATACACATGAATGAAACTTTATCTCAATTTGTCTACAAAAGAGAATGTGCTTGAAAAACATGTCTAAAATTCCCAAATAGGAAAAAATTATGGAAATACATGTATAACAACTTAAAAAATGTCATCCCACATAAACAAAAAGATTCCAAGAGCTATATTGTCCAAGTAATTCACCAAAGTGTGAAAACAATAAAAACTAAGCAAAATGTACCTAGTGAGAAATTTGTAAAAAGTGCATAAATGGCTATGAAGAGCTCTAAGAGACTATCTCAAAGCTACTTGAATAAAAACAGTGGAGAAGTGGGTCAAAAGTTATGAGCTTAGGAGTGAAAATTACATATCTAACTTTGAAAGGCGATAAAATGTACCTACAACAAAATCAAAGAAACAAACTAGCACCATTGGATAGTGCTTTGGACCTTCTTTTCTTTTATATCTCTTTTTCTCAATTTCAATACTTGGGAAAAAAGTTATGCCCATTTTTCTATTTTTCTTATTTTGTAAAAAATAAATTTAGCCCCTAGGAGATAGGTGATGGTCGCTTGTGCAACCTTGGGGCATTGTTTATTTAAAAAATGCATTCTCTCTAGTGGCAATAGACCAAAAAACGATAGGCAAGAGGGTGGTCACCCTTGGAATCTTTGTAACCACTACTGTAGTGGTTTGCAAGCCACTAGCGATCATGAGCCATTGTTGTAGCAATTTGTAGGACACTAGTGGCCATGAGTCAGTACCTAGTGAGGCCAGCAGGTGACACTGTTGTGGTACGTCGCTACACATGTGTTTTAGTGGATTTTTTCCTTTTTTATATAGTTTTTTATTTGTGTGCAAAGGACAATTGTATAGGGGTTGTACGACCCCTGGGAAAAAAAAAATTCCCTTAGAAGCTCTTGACGACCAAATTAAACAAATTTATAGTCAAAATTTATCGAATCATCCTCTTGAACACAATGGTGAGGTTCTTTTAGTGCCAAAATACTCTAAAATTGTACTGCCCTTTGGATTTAAAAGAAATATGTTTCAACCCTTATGGAGTCTGACCTCTTGGGTCAAATCAAGCCAAATAAAGGAAAATCTTTTTGATAGTTATATGGAAGATCTATTGGAAGACTACATTTACGGACTTCACAATCCATAAAAATTTACTCTACAAAAATTAATAATGGAGATTCTAGATTAAAGTCTTGCTTAAATCACTTGTTGAAGAAAAAGAATTCCAAAATCAAGTAGGGGTTTTGTTGAATCCATTCTGTCATGTTTATAATTATTGTGAAAAACATGAGCGCAGTGATACGAGTAGAAGAAGAAACAACAATACTTGAAAACAATTCTGGTATTCTTCCAAAATTACTTCAATTTCCTTTGAATTTCTTCAAGCTACCAAAATGTTTCTGAACATGACTCTAAATGCATCTTCAAACTCAAACCAGACCCTCTTGTCTTCAAATCATCATTTCATGAAATAAACTAATTACTGCTGTTCTGTTTCTCAGTTTAATTGTTGCACCCAAAACTAAATTTTGTAGAGATCGAGCACTAAATCGGGTGTAACTTTCAAACTAGATTGAATCTCAAAATAATAAATACATTTTTTAGCACCCATTTCAGCCATTAAAAACATATCTCATTTGTAGGTACACTTGTTTTGGAACATAGGCTTGTTGTCTGGACTTCTTTACCAGGTGAATTAGAAACCATGAGGATATGCGCCACAAGCGGTCAGTGCATAACTTTCACGATAAAAAAGTAATCCAATCTCTCGATTGAGTCTTTGAGGAATATCTCATTCGTTTTCTCAATTTTAGAAAATCCAGTTAAGTTGCAGAAATTTTCAAACATTACCCTAGTCCAATTTGGTATGTTTTCAAAAAATTTGCCTTCAAAAGAAATCAATGCCGACGAATTGGAAATGGAAGGTGATTGTTTCCTCTAACACTTAAAAACATTTATTCCATCATTTGAGGCCGTAAAAATCCGTACAAAGTCTGGAAACTGTGAATTTTCTGAAGAAAATTACAGAAAACTGTGCTTTCCATTATTCCATTTCAAATTTTCAATCACCCACAACCTTCTAAATGTACAAAGAATATTTTTAAAGGAATTACAACATGAATAATCAGTTTCCAACTGATTTCCAACTTCCCAATAATGTTTAGTCTCCCTAATAACCTTTTTAACTCCCTAATTGTTGCTTTATGCAACTCTTACATTGTTGTGCAATTTTGACATTATTTGTTGACAATTTTGCATTTTTCACATTGATAGGAATTTTAATACATTATAAATTACTTTAATGACCCTTATTACAAGGCGAAACATCAAATTGAACTAATTTTTCAAACTTTCCACAAGGAAATAAAATTGTGTCAAGGTGCTCCTGCACCATACTACCGGCCAAGAAAAAGATCCAAGTCCACTTTGATATTGCCAACAACCTTCATGTCTAGTATGCCCTGCCTCAGATTGACCTTGCTCTTAATCACCTTCATCTTCACCTTTGGTTTAAACTTGTCCATGCAAATTAGTGATCTACCATGCTTCCCCTTTGAAATCATATGCCTTACTCCTTCACACATCTCAAAACCACGCTTTTCCCTTTGTCCTTCAACCTGCAAACAATACTTTGTCCAAAGCATTAGTAACAAAATGAAATGATATAAGGTGACAATCATGATAACTCCATCATGCTGCAACTACTTGCAAACCTCTATGAACAATTCATCCATGATCATTCCCTTAACCAACTCAATGTCCTCAACCTCTAGAATCAGGTATATGCTCTTGATCTTCTCTTGATCTTCATGACTTGGATTATCTACAACTTCTTCTTCAATGTAGTATTCCATTGCATCTTCAAAGGATTCTTGTTCTTTCATTCTGATTTCCCTTCTCCTCTTTTTTATTATCTTGTGAATAGGCCATGAAACTTTCTTGTGTATTTTCAAGTGCCAACTCATTAAGTGCTTCATCTATTGTTCTATCTTCTTTATGGATTCTAGGAACTCTCTATCCATCCTTTGCATCTCTTGTTTAATCTCAACAATCTCTTTATCAAACTTGGATTGTCTCTTCTTTTTCTTTCTCTCTTCCTCTGCTTGCAAATTCTTTCTCAAGTTCTCCATCCTCTCAAGCAAGATTCCTCCTTGCTTCACAACTCACTTTCCTGCAAACAACCAACAAACCACAACTACAAACCACAAACCACAACCAACTTATCAGCCCATATCTTTCCTGAGCTCTAATACCAATTTTATGCAGAGTAGAAGAAGAAACAACAATACTTAAAACAATTCTCATTCAATCCTTTACCAAAATCACTTCAATTTCTTTGAATTTCTTCATGGCTACAAAGCCCAACTCTTCAAAACATGACTCTAAATCTGTATCAAACTCAAACCAGACCCTCATACATCTTCAAAATCATCATTTTCATAGAAATAAACCAATTACACTGCCTTATTCCTCTATTTTGTCAGATTTACAAATTGTTTGCACCAAAAACCCAAATTTTGCTTGAAGGGAATCAAAGCACTAAATCGGGTGTAACTGTCAAACCAGATTGAATCTCAAAAAAATAAATACATTTTTGAGCACCCATTTCAGCCATTAAAAACATATCTCATTTTCAGGTACACTTGTTTTGGAACACAGGCTTGTTGTCTTGACTTCTTTGCTACAAATTAGGTCAAAATAACCAGATATGCATGCAAACAGTCAATTATAACTTTCAAAAATAAAAAAATTAATCCAATCTCTCTGGTGAGTCTTTAGAAGATATCATTACAGACATTTTCTCCAATTTTTAGCAAAATCCAACAGTTAAATTTTGAGAAACATGAATTTTACTGCAAACTGTTACCCTAGATCAGAATTTAGACTGTGTTTACAAAAAAAATAGCATAACTTCTTTAAAAATAAACCAATCTACATGAAAAAATTGGAAATGGAAGGTGATTGTTTCCTATAACACTTACAAACATTTATTCCATCATTTGAGGCCGTAAAAATCCATACAAAGTCTGGAAACTGTGAATTTTCTGAAGAAAATTACAAAAAACTGTGCTTTCCATTATTCCATTTCAAATTTTCAATCACCCACAACCTTCTAAACATACAAAGAGTCTTTTTAAAGGCATTACAACATGAATAATCAGTTTCCAACTGATTTCCAACTTCCCAATAATGTTTAGTCTCCCTAATAACCTTTTTTAACTCCCTAATTGTTGCTTTATGCAACTCTTGCATTGTTGTGCAATTTTGACATTATTTCTTGACAATTTTGCATTTTTCACATTGATAGGACTTTTAATACATTATAAATTACTTTAATGACCCTTATTATAGGGTGAAACATCAAATTGAACTAATTTTTCAAACTTTCCACAAGGAAATAAAATTGTGTCAAGGTGCTCCTGCACCACATAGGGTCAAACAACGAACAAAAAAAACTTCTATACAAGGGACATGCAAACAATAATATGCAATATCCTCAACAAGGAGAAGTTACAATAATGAAACTCCAGAATCTTAAAAGATAATCTCAAGAATATCAATAGGAAAAAAGGGATAACACAAAGAGGGTTGACTACTTATAAGAGAAAAACCCTAAATGACAAAGGGATTAGATAATGAAAAGTGTTAATGTCTCATGTAATGAGATAAAATGACCTACTAATAGATCAACTAATAAAACATTAAAAGCACTCCTAAGCTTAGCTATGAGAATAGATTACCCTAATATTTAATTATTAGCTAATGTATGATTACTCTAACATTAATAATGAAAAAATGACCAAGTGTTTGAGTGATTACTTGGAATACAAATAGAGATGCAAATAGTGATTTAAAAAAAAAAATTAAATAAGTTCCAGGCACCAGTTTTAACTTGATGTTAAGAAAATTATTCTTTTATTGATTTCTTTTTATGTAATGTAGTAAACACTTGCTAAAATTAGGCCCCATCCAATGAAAATATGACCATTATTTTTTAGGGATGTAGTGAGTAGTTAAGTTTTAGTTTCAAAGTCATGCAAAATTTAGGTAGTATGATACGTTTACGACTGCTACAAACTTGAATTAGGTTACTATTTTTAGATGAATTCCACAGTTAAAAATATTTGCATGCAATTTCTATACTTTTTTATTCATGCTAGCTGGATTTGCTTAACTCCTTTTTTCTCTATAAAAGGATACATCATTGATAAAAAAGGCTTCCTATTTTGATATTTGATTCAATGAGACAACAATTAGTATGTGTTTTAGTTTTTACAAATAGTTAGAGAAAGAACCCTAGAAGAAGAAGATAAAAAAGTTTGTGTAGTGAATTATTGTTGAAGTCAGTAAAGATATTGTTTTATCAATTATTTCTTGTCTTTGGAATGGTAGTGTTCCTTTGTTGATTCTTTATGTTTTAAAGTTTGTATAAAATTAATAATACTTGAATAGAAAAAAATATTTTCATGAGCTATTATAATTATCATTAAATTTGAATGTGTAATATAGTGGTTTCTTGAGAATTTGTTTTGATTGGCTCTAGAACCCCTTTGAAGATTGCATTCATTTTATCGAATATTCAACAATTATTGATTTGATTAAAGTGGATTTAAAACAAATTTCCTCATATTTTATTATATAGAGATAGAAATCATTAATATTGAATCATTCATGGATTTTTATTTATATCTTATTAACTCTATCTCTTTTGCATTTTCTTTAAAATATAATAGAATAGATTCAGGTAAAATCCTAAAAAATAGAAAAGAAAAATTGAAACTAAAATAAATATTAAGAAGAAAATATTTTTTGGAAATACTATTATTTTCATTTTTAAAATAACCATAAAGGCCCCTTGAATAAACAATTTTCAATTATACTTTGAGTTATTCAATACTTTTGAGACCCAACTATATATATCTCAGAGAAAATAAATTGTATGCTTGTCATCTTTTAGGAGAACTTAGATAAGTTATTTTACCTCTATTGTATCATATCATTTAGACCATCAACATTCCCACCTCTTAAGCATAGATAATTGGTATCTCTCCATTAAATTTTCTGAAAAATGAGAATGCAACCTTGAAAACTAATTTTCCAAAAGAATAATCTAGGATAAGTAGAGAAAACCCCTTACAATCCACATCTAAATATAAGGATGGGGTAGAAGGGGAGGCCATAGAGCCCTTGATTACATCGAGGAAAGATTTTACTAGCCATCAATCCCCTAAAATACTTGACTTGAGCACTAGACCAAAATCACCATTAATGAAGAACAAAGTGGAAATGTATGTAATATTATTTAAAGAAGCCACCATAGGGCATATAAGTCATCTAGTCTCAACATCACAAATATTAGGTATGTAAGACACAAATCCTAAAGTAGATACAAAATAAAACCATTATCTTGTGTCCTACTACCCATAAAATTCTTTGGCCCCATAGGAAAGTTTGAACTCACATTGAAAAATAAAAGGAAATGTCACTAAACTACTTCAAAAAAATTCCTTTTGGACTGGAATAATTCTCATAGTCAAATCCACCACCATAAGATTTTTTATGGTTAAAATAATTAGCAAACAACCCCATTGAGGAAAGCCTTTCTCATACTGAGCAAATACTTGATGTATTCCGATAAGCCTCAAACTGGATATCCATATAATGCCTCTCTTCATTTACTTCATCCCAAGATTTATTACAATCATCCTCCGTCTCTTGCTTATCTTCATCCTTTCCCTCCTCCAAGAAATTCCCACTCTATACAATTTCAAAATGGATCCTCATTCTCCTTTCATTACTTGAGAACTATGAAATTTGGAAGATTAAGAGTTTTAAAATGATTATATATTTCTATTCTTTTCTTCACAAATTTCAGCATATGAGAAACCATAAGATTTTTGTTATTGAAATTGATGTGTATTTTCATGTCTTTATTGTAAAGAATGTCTTTATTTGGAAAAAGAAATTCATTTTTCTCTATGATTTAATCTTTTTCAATTATTTTAGATTGGTGATTAATATGGCATGTGGGTGCTTTTGTCTTTTATTTTTGTCCAAGGTGTTCTTATTTGAAATGTCTTGCAATTAACCACATCATTAAATACATAAGAAGCTATAAGATTTTTGTAATTAAAATAGATGTCTTCTAATTTTGCTTTCTCTTAAAGAAAAATATATATATTTACTTAATCTCCAAATTATAATTATAAGAATACTTAGAATAAGAACATCTTAAACAGATGAAAGAGTCTTTGTAACAGATTATAATCCATATTATGTTGGCTATTTTTTCATCATGGCAGACAAACCAAAAGTAAGGCGAGTCAGTTTCCACTCGTCATACATAGTGGGGAAGGAGCAGGAGTTGGCGAAGAACTGGGAGAAACATGAAAAGGAGATGGTGGAGGTAATAATGTACTTCTCAGTGAAAGTTGCATACTCCAAAAATGTAAAGCAGAATTTATTTTGCTTTCTCTGCTGCTTTCGACATCTTCAAATCCTCAGGAGTGTTTTCATTGGGAATAACTCTGACCTTCTCAAACACAACTCTTTCTCTAATTGTAATTTTTAACTTGAATTAAAATTGCTCTAATGGCTTTTCCAATTCTTGATCTGTATCCAACAGGACAAGGTCCATCATCACTAATGTTCCCGTTCATGCCCATAGTATTCACAATCTTGGCTTTCTGGGTTTTGTACAAATTGTTAGGTTTGAAGAAGGGAAATGGAAAAGCATCTAGATTGCCACCCGGGCAATTTGATGGAAATATAATCCCAACTACTTCATTAACTTCTCCAACTGGACCTATCTCATCAGCATGCTCCGTATCAGCCTCCATATTAGCATTGGATCACAGTCAATCTCAGCATTAAAGACAAATATCCAGGATAGATTTTGGCATGGATTTGAAATAATTTATATTACCTAATCGCAACTCTCACGCTTTCTGGGTGATAAGTAATATATTATTTTATGTTCAATTCTCTGTCCTTAGTTCATACTTAACTCTCTATATATTGTTGAGACTGTTTTGCTTTATACTCACTTTCGAAAGAGTTCAGCTCTGAAGAGCTGTAAAGGTGCTGTAAGAAATTCTGAGTAACAATATGATGTAATGGTGTTAAGGAGCAGCAGCTTCAGCAGTAGTAAGAATGAAAATAATGGTTTTAGCATAGCTATCTATGAAAGAGCCGAAGCTATGAAGGTTTATGCTCTCTGTAAGGAGTTGAAAGAGTCTCTGTAACAGATTTATGTGTCTTTGAATGAGCAGCAGCTCAAAAAAGTTTATATAGTGTCTTTATTGTGATTAATATAAATGTTTCATGTCTGTTTCTCTTTATTTTCTGTTTTCTCCTCTTTTTCAAATCCATTAATTGGTATCAGAGCGGGTTCGAGATGGTTGCTTGGGTTAGAGAATTTGCAGAAGCAAGAGATCTAGAAGGTTGAAGAGCCAATTAGCTCTAAAGAAAGAAGAGATCCAACTGTAGGGGAAGAAAAATATGTTAGAAAAGATTTGAAGAAGATACTAAGAGATTATGGAGTGTTGCAGTTTGAAGACAGAGAAGCTGACAAAGAGGCACAGAAATTTTTTCAAAGATAGCCACTGCAAGGGGGATCCCAGATCATTAAAATAGTTTGAAGTCAAGTCCCAAGAATCAGAAGTCTTTGCCAGTCGATGCAAAACAAACCACGAGGAGGATTATTGTTAGGAAGAGAAGTCTTTGCTTCAAAGGTGATCTTTAAGGAGATAAGCTGTAGATCTTATTTGAGTCACCAAGGAATCGCCGTTTTTTTATAATGAAGAAGCTGCCATCGCCTATAAAATAGGGCGATTGCAAGATGATTAGTTTGTAGCCTGGAAAAGAGAGGCCACCAGAAGAAGAAATGGATTGTTGACAGCTGCAGCTGTTAGAGAAAAGGAGATTGGTAGATCGCTGGATTCTATGAAGGTGAAGGGAGGTTGCTGAAATTACCAAAGCCAAGTCGTAGATTTGTAAGGCTGCCGGTTTGAAGAAGATATCGACATAGTTTTTGGGTGCTGCTTGAAAATGGTGAATCACCAATTTGAACATCCTCTTTTAAAACGTGTTTGTAGGTGGTAACATTGTCGACAACAATAGTGTTGGCAAGTAATTTCTCCCACATAGTCAAACTTGTGTAGAAATTTCTCCCACCGACAATTCTAGAAAGTTCTCACCGACCATGACAATTTGCATATGATTTTTTGTTATGTAATCTGGAGAATTCCTAAGCCCTCTATAAATAGAGGCAGTTGTAATGAGGCTTCTCACTCTTCTCAGAGTCCAGCTCCGTAGAGCTGCAAGGATAGAATATATGTAATGTTTTTGATTATTTAATATAATCTGTGTTAAATCTGTGGTTGCCATTTTATTCTGTTTCTGTTCTGCTCTCTCCTGTTTCCAACAGTGGTATCAGAGTCGTAAGGTGGAATCCTGTCAAGCCATTGCAAATCGCTGCCAAGAGAATAAAACGCCAGTCGCTGTTAGAGGAGTCGTTGAAGTTGCAGCTCCGAGAGGAAACGTTGTTTCGGTAGAGATTACATGCCACAGCTGGAGCTGAGATCTACCGCTTCAAGGAAAGGTCGTGACCATTAGAGAGGAGGCCGCAGAAAATAAATGAAGGCATAAAAGGAAGCCAAAGTATACAGAAAGAAAGTCAATTGTGGAGTACTGCCGCTGCCTAGTCTCTGAAGAAAGAGTCACCAGTTTTCAAATGTCTAAGGAGGAAGCCAAGATACTAAACTGCCGATTGCAAGGTGTAGCTGGTCCTGGCTCAAGAAGATCATGGAGATTGCTAGCAGGAGGTCGCTGTGAAGACACAAGGGAGAAGTTCGAGCTGAAGATCATCAATAGATCGTTGTGCAAAGAAGTATTGGCGCAGCCATAGTTAAAGTCATCGCTGCATACAAAGGTGCTGATTGTTGTGTTGTTGGTGGATCGCAGGTGTTGAAGATGAAGCCGCAGCTGTTCATGTTTTGTGTTGTTTCTATTGTTAGTCTTGAAGTTTTTTTATGTAGATTTTGAGGTAGTAGGAAGTTTGAGGAAATTGGATAAGTATGTGTCTAGATTGAGAGTCAAGAGCATTTCTAAAGTCCGTAAAATAATGTAAAATTATGTGAGAATGAAGAGTTGGCAAGAGAAATGAGAACATCAAGGAGGATAGCAAATGTCTGTTATGAAAAGATAAGTGAAGCCCTTAATAGATTAAGGAAGAAATATTGTTGAATGTCACATCATTCTATTTCTGTAAGAAAGCAATATATGAAAGCAATATATGAGGCAAATGGAGCCCATTAAAATTAGGATCCCCGAGCACCCGTAGAGTATCTCAATAGAAGGTGTTGATAAAACAAGTGAATCACACCTGAACCTACGATGGACTGGTAACCAAGAGGGCCAGAGCTCGTGGTTAGAGCATCCCAACTACAGCATGGGATTTCCAAGGTTCGATCTCTATATCTAGAAGAATTTAGATGCCGCAGCATCAGTGAAAGAGACTGAGAATGTAATGAAATTCGTGGTAGAAATTAAGGGGGAGTGTTGGCGAGTAATTTCTCCCACATAGTCAAACTTGTGTAGAAACTTCTCCCACTGACAATTCTAGAAAGTTCTCACCGACCATGACAATTTGCATATGATTTTTTGTTATGTAATCTGGAGGATTCCTAAGCCCTCTATAAATAGAGGCAGTTGTAATGAGGCTTCTCACTCTTCTCAGAGTCTAGCTCCGTAGAGCTGCAAGGATAGAATATATGTAATGTTTTTGATTATTTAATATAATCTGTGTTAAATCTGTGGTTGTCATTTTATTCTGTTTCTGTTCTGCTCTCTCCTGTTTCCAACAAATAGAATATTATGGCCTCAGAATAGGATACGTAAAGCAAGGTGATTGAAAAGGAGTCGCAGAGTTCGGTGAGATGCAGCTAGCACAGTGAACAAGTCACAGTCAAGGGATCTGCAAGTTGAAGTCACAAAAGGAAAGAAAGGCGTGCGAAATTTGGAATGTCAAAGAACTGCATGTTGTAGCTATTGTCTGTTTTTTTTTTCAATAATGCTAGAGAATAATGCTAGAGTCAAATATAAGAAGGCGAGTTTAAGGAAGTTTGTATTTCTTTGCTTACGTCGATGTTATTAGACGTTTGTTTTTAAGCATTTTCCATAGGAAGCAAAGGAAAAGCACAGTTTTGAAGAATTGTTGTAAGTGTTATGTGAGGCTACTGAATCATAGAAATCACAAGAAGATAGATCATGGTCTACGGGAAGATCACTGTATGGATGAAGGAATAGTTCAGTCAAGAAAGGAGGAGATTGTAAGGAAAGAGAAAGTGGATTTGTTAAAGGAGATCAAAAGATCAAACGAGGATAGCATTTTGAATTTAAAGAAGCCACCATAGGGCATGTAAATCATCTAGTCTTAGCATCACAAAGATTAGGTATGTAAGCCATAAATCTTAAAGTAGATAGGGAGTAAAACCATTATCTTGTGTCCTACTACCCATAATATCCTTTGGCCCCATGGGAAAGTTTGAACTCACATTGAAAAATAAAAGGAAATGTCACTTAAGAAACTACTTCAAAAGAATTCCTTTTGGACGAATAATTATAGTCAAATCCACCACCATAAGATTTTTATGTAAAATAATTAGAAAACAACCCCAATGAAGGAAGCCTTTCTCATTCGAAGAAAGTACTTGATATATTCTGATAAGTCTCAAACTAGATATCCATATACCTCTCTTCATTTACTTCATCCCAAGATTTATTACAATCATCCTCTCTCTCCTACTTATCTTCATCCTTTCCCTCCTCCAAGAAATTCCCTCTCTATACAATTTCAAAATGGATCTTCATTCTCCTTTCATTACTTGGGAACTATAAATTTTGGAAGATTATATATTTCTTTTTCCTTTTTTCACAAATTTCAGCATATGAGGAACCATAAGGTTTTTTTTATTAAAATTGATGTGTATTTTCATGTCTTTATTTGCAAAAAGAAATTCATTGTTCTCTATGATTTAATCTTTCTCAATTGTTTTAGATTGCTCTTTCATATGACATGTGAGTGCTTTTGTCTTTTATTTTTCATTTTTCAAGTGTAGGTCGAAGATGTTCTTATTTGAAATGTCTTGCAATTAACCACACCATTGTTGGAATAGTTAATCCTGAGCTGCAATGGGAAAATGCATTAAATGCCCCATCAGATGAAATCAAATTTGGACTGTCCCCCCTTCCCATGTCTGACCACCATGCTGGCCAGTTAATATTTGGCAGCAAATTAATTGTGGTGGTTGAATTTGAATTAGGCGTCAAATTTTGGAAAGACAACAAAAGACAAAAGAAGAATAGAATGTATTATTCTGTAGAAGAAAAAAAGGAGATAGAGACAGAAAGTTTTGTAGTAGCAATAGAAAGGAAGAATGTTTAGTAGAACAAAATAGAAAGTGAAAGTTCAGGAGAACCTGCAGCAGCTCAGAGAACATTAACAGTGCTCCAGTGCTCTGGAATGTGTCCAACACGCAACAACACACAGAAAGAAGATGTGTCAGAACTAGCACAGTTTTTGTATGAGAATGTATAGAACTTTAGCTCTGAATTTTTGTCAGTAAATTTATGAATGTAATCCTTTTGATGAAATAGAAAATCGAATATATATATATATATATATATATATATATATATATATATATATATATCAGTCTCTTTGTGTTTGCCTCCTTTATTGCTCTGAGTTTTCATTCTTTGCCCACTGTAGTTGGGTTTCTTTTTCCAACAATCATTAAATATATAAGAAGCCATAAGATTTTTGTTATTAAACTAGATGTGTTCTATTTTTCTTTATCTTAAAGAAAAATTTATATATTTACTTAATCCCTCAATTATAATTATAAGAATACTTCAAATAAAAACATCTTAAACCTTTATTATTTAAAGACATTCTTGCTGTTTGAAAATCTTTATATAATATTTTAAGATTTCTTAATTAATAAATTTGACTTTTGAGAAAGGAAAAAGAAACATCATCTTGACAAGAAAGGCTACATCATAGAGAACGAAAAAAAAATTGTTGCAATTTGTAACGACAAGAGAAAATGGTAAGAGATTTATTTATTTATTTATTGATTTTCTAATTTCGTTTTACATAGCCTTGCATGAGCTGCGCCAAGGATAAGAGTCTATAATATGTTGGTTATTTTTTCAATCATGGCAGAAAAACCAAAAGTAAGGGGAGTCAATTTCCACTTATCATACATAGTGGGGAAGGAGCAAGAGTTCGAGAAGAACTGGGAAAAAAATGAAAAGTAGATGGATTTCCATTCACTCTTGCACTCTTGGCTTGATTGATTTTGGAGGTGGTGGAGGTAATAATCTACGTCTCTGAAAGTTTCATACTCCAAAAATGTGAAGCAGAATTTCTTTCTGCTTTCTCTGCTGCTTTCGAGATCTTCAAATCCTCAAGATTGTTTTCAATGGGAATAACTCTGACCTTCTCGAACAATCCATCATATACCATGAATCTTCTATAGCCTCCAGCAAAAAAGAACCTACTAACATTAAAACTTGTTTATCTGACAAAAAAACATCATACAAAATACCTACAGCAAAGTAGACGATATAATCTGGAAATAATAAATCAGTAGGTAGTCCTGATGTTTCTCTAAATGGGAAGTATGTGTGCCACATGAAATAATAACATTGTGCTGTGATCAGAAATGCCTGTTATTGCAATAATGTTTCCTGACATTGTAATAACAACCATTAACATACAAAATAAATTATTTTCGCCTCAACCATTTTTGCATCAAATACTCATCCAGAAAGCTTCCTTGACAAGCGATGTTATGGTAGTGCAAGGGCAAAAAGATCAAACTTCAACCACATTGATAACGATGCTTTGAAAAAATGGCTCAGATTGCTGAATTTTTAGCGTTTTGATTAGGTCGCTCTGCTTAATATAAACAGATTAATAAAGTTAAATTTTTATATGTATTTAGATTTTCCCTTCAAATATGGACGGAGTTTTGTGAAGTATAGTTCTTGGAGACTTTCACGAATCCTACATATTGACAACTTTTTGGTGCAGGAGCACCTTGCACACTAGATGCCTTTAATTGGCAAATCATTTTTTACAAGCATTCTAAAGAGGTCTTTGGAGGTCATAAATGATGTATTTGAGGTCTCAAATAGGTCACTAGAGGGTTGGTTAAGTCAAATTGCAAATAATGTTGTTTTATTGCACAGATTGCAAAACTTGCAAAACTTGAAAAATACAAAAATGTAAAGGAATTTGAAGAGTCACCTCGTTGGAGAAGGTAGTTAGTTGGTTGAAGATGTAAATGGAGGAGTTGTAACTGTTGTAATGGCTCTATAAAAGCATTGTAAAGGCCGAGGCAGAGGCAGATTTGAATTCTTGAAGCATTTACTAAATAAAATTCCCTGTTTCCTGAATTTACAGTGTTATTTTTCTTGTCCAGAAGTCTATACGATATATAATTTGATTTTCTATCTTAGGGAAGAGAGTTAGTAACTTCTCAGAGGTGTTTTGATAGGCTCTATTCAAATCTTGAACAAATAAGATTAAATTTCTGTGATTTGTCTGAAGGAAAAGCCAGTCAAGGGTTTGAGGGTCTTGTAAGGATTTAACCCTCCATCCCACCGTTGTAGGTTCAGTAGAATGGTAGGATGGATTAATTAGCATGTATATAGTGTGTAGTGAACATTGTGTGTGTTAACTGAAATAGGGGAGACAAGGATATGGATATTTGGTGCTGCTCACTCAGGAAAATGCAGAATTTCTTTACAAAAAAGCAAGGCTCTAAGTTGGAATTCGATGCAAAAGCATGCAAACTGATTTGGAGAGAGTGTGGGAAGTTGGTGCAGACTCTTTCAAAGATGATTCAAGATTTTTCAAGGTGGTAAGAAGATTGGAGAGGTTGTTTTCTGTAAACCCTCGTTTGTTAAGCTAGTTTTGGGTATATTTCAAGGGTTTTAAAGATCAGCAGGTTGTTGAGCCATTCAGCCCTTAAAGGTGGTAGAATCCTGAGTTTTGTAACTTGAATTAAGAATGTTTACGGTCATATAGTATTTTGGAGTTGATTCAATGGTGGGTTCTTTATATTTTAAGCCTATTTGGGGTTCTAAAATGTAGGACAGTCAAATGTTCAGTTATTTCTTCCAAAGTAATGACATCTGATAATAAAGTATGTAAATGTGTGCTTAAATGGGTTCCTAGAACATTGTTTTGTTCATGAAGATTCTTTGGGGATTGAATGGCATACCCGTTCTTGACATGTTGCAATGCTACCAGGAATGTTGATCTTGAATGCAAAAAACTAAAATTCTGATAGAACAGTGATATGAGCGATTTAAGTTGTCTTGAAACTGTCAAAGTAATGATTTAAAGGATGTCTAAATGCCTGGATAGAGTTTAGGAAGCATAATATGTTGTTTAGTGCTTGGACAATGTGAAACCATGGTGATTTGAATGCATGAAATTGAAGTTCTGACAAAATAGAGTTATGGGGCAGTATGTTTTGTTTATTTTCTGACAAAAGATGATGTTCTAAGATGTTTATGAGGTCAGTAAGGGTTGTGGATCTTAGTTCCATCAATGATGTCTTTGTACCTTGAGTTTCTTGAGGAGTGTTGGTGCATAGTTGGGTGAGTTGAATGAATTGGTGAAATCAGAGGTTCCTAATCAGTTTATTGTTTTGGTTCAGTCATTATGATGATGGATAAGTTGTATTTGAATTCTGATAAAGGTTTGGATTGACGATGTGGTGATTTGGCTTATTGGTGCCTTGTGATTTTCAAGTTAAATGATGTGATTTTGAGGAAAAGATAAAGGAATTTTGGGTGATTGTTCAATTTGATCTTCTCAATTGAGTTTGGGTCTTGAGTACCCTAGATGATTGGCGGTTTCTGATAGATGCTCTTGCATCACTTTTCTTATCAATTCGTAAGAAGTTATAACTATAGAACTTGTTCACAATTAACCTGTCTTTTCCTGGGAAGATTGGTAGATCTTAGGTTACCCGTACACAAACAAATATGTCCATAGATCACGGGTGCAGGTGAGTTGAAACTAAAAGGGTTCAACACTTGGCTTGGAAGAGGAAAGCTATTGTGTTAATTTTTTTTAATTAGGTATTGAAAAGAAATGAATTAGTTCTTTTCAAATAATTAGGTTTAATATTTAATTAATTTAATACGAGTTGTGGTAGATTCTAAGAATTACTTTAGAAATCTTTTTAATTAAAATCAGCAAAATGATTTAGGTGATGTGATGGGTCAATGGATAATTGTTTATTATTTTGATTATAATTATTTAACTTTGTTTCAAAATCATTTAAATTTAGATGTATTAGAGAAGAACAATGAAATCAAAACTGAGTCAGTCTCATAACTAATGTAATTACCATGCAAAATCAATGTAATATGCATGAAATTTTTAGGAATTTTTAGATTTTAAATAATGCAAAATATAAATTTAAAACCCTAGATGAAATGCGAACTAATTCAAATCTTAGATCTAGGGTTTTAATGACCTCCAAATCAGAAATTAAGATGTACAATATCAGATTCACCAAAATGAAACATAGAAAAATAGGTAGGTTCACCAAAATAAAATGGGGGAAAATGGAGGTGGATCTAAAATGGGGTGATGCACCTATCTTTCTTGCTTCATTAGGAAAAAGAGATCCCAAAAGGTAGGAGTGACTTTCAACCCTTAGGTGAGTCAACCCTAATGGAGATCTTGTTGTTTTCCTTATGACAAGATAGGGTAAAAAATGCTTGAAATGCACTTTTGGGAGAGAACATAAAAATACTAAATGAAATCAATTATGCAATGTGAAACTTGAATAATCAATTTAAAGCATAAAACAAGAATAACAAACTTCCAATGGATCTGAGAAGGGTAAGTTGATGTCTACTAGTCACCAAAAGTTGTTGTTAAGTTTCTTCATGGGACAAATTCACCCTAGGGCGAATGGGTCTTGCTATAGGGGTCCAAAATATGATTTCACAGTCCTCTGCTCTTGGACCTTCACTCCTGATTTCTCTGGATCTCATTTTAGAAAGTCAGAAATAAATTTCGTAAGTAAGATTTCATGGATTGTAAAAATTGATGACAACTTTGACAACTTTGCAAAATTACACTTTTGATCAATCTTCAATCATTCTTCACTTGTAGATCTGCATATACAAAGAGAGGGAAAATTGTTTGTTTTTGGTGAATAGGGGTTTGTGTTGGTCAAACCTCATTTTTGTAATTAAACCTCAATTATGAAAACATAATGAAGTGGATAGAATTTGATGAATAAACAATGCTATGTCACAACTCACCAAAACCTTGAATGAATATCCTAGAGTACTGAAATCTAACACATCTCTTTAAGGTCTTGATCTTGTAGGAATGGCTTGATTGGATGCTTGAGAACTTGAAACCTACATCACAAAGTTAGCTCCAAAAACATGCATGAACACACATAAACTTTGACATGATGATAATATTTTGAATACTATTGTAGATGACTGATAGATCGTCTCTTCAATTCTCTTGACAATAATATCTGCTCATGTGAAAGTTGCTTTAAGCACTAAATGTTTTGAATTGATAAAATAACTGCATTTTTAGGTGATTTTCTAATTTCTCAACAATTAAACATCAAAAGACAATAATTATAATTTGAATTTGAATCATAAAAATACCACCAAAAACATATTAAAAATTGGGACCTAAGACCTAAGGAGGACTCATTCACCCTTGGGCGAATAGGTCGTAGGCCCTAAATCTAGGACACTCAATTTTCAAGGCGATTTAATTCATGTTTGCAATTGTTTAGTGCAGGTTCCCCTTTCAGAAAATGGGATTAATTAGGATTTTAAATGCATAATTAGGTCAATTAGAGGCTTAATTATGTCCAATTTAATTAAGGGGCCCAAACATAGTGTGAAAATGTAAAAGTGTATATTTTTCTACACTATACCACAAAAGGATAATCGACATGCAGATGCAATGGAAAGTGTTGCTTCCCTTGTTTCTCTTGAAGATCTTTCCATGGATTTTGCATTCGTAATCCACATGATTAGAAAACCATCAATAGATGAAAAGATGAAAGAAGCATTAGTTGCCAATATTGAAGCCTCTAGTGAATGGTAGACACTGATATTCAATAATTTAAAAGTAGGTACCTTTCCTAAACCAACTACTAAAATCATTAGATCTCATATTTAGAAACTTGCAACTAGATATATGGGTGGGTGCATGAAGTTGGGTGTACCAATTTTCGGCCACTTATGAATTTTTTAAAAAGCGGCTTCGTGTTATAACGAGCATGTTATAACTCGATCGTTATTTTGCATTAAAACAAACAAAAAGTGAAATTATTTTCCTTGGAATACCAACCCAAAGGCTTGGAGGGCATTCCCAACAAGGCTAGAGACATGTTTTTGCAAATTTTGCAATTTTTCACATAATCGGGTCCGTGCTCACCATCAAGATTGCATCTAGCTAAATATCGACAAAATCGAAAACATGGGTAATTTTAGGTTCTCTCTTAGCTATCCAACGATGTAATTTTTTTCACTTTTTGACAATGTTAAGCCTTTCATCCATAATTTCTTTTGTTTGTATGTCTATTTTTTTCCAAAAAGTAGTGTTTAGTGTTTTTTTTATAAATTAACCGTTCATCAAAATTTCAAATAAATTACATTTTTAGAAACTAGACTCCATTATACAAATTTAAAAAAAAAAAGAAAAATCAATTATTTTAAAAAATTTAAGGGGAGCATGGCCAAAATTCTGCTTTTTAGGAAGTGCCCACTTAGAAAATTAGTAAAAAATCAAATATTCATTAAAAAATTATCAGAAAAATTGTGCACCAACTACATGCTATTAGCTAACTTTTGACTATTAAGCGATTTTAAAAATACTACAAAAAGTTCACCATGCTCGGGTCGTACAAGAGTTGCTATGTTATGTTTTTCTGACAAAAACAACACCAATTTGTGTACATCCCTCTTTTGAACCCCTTAATCTCAACCATTTTCAAAATAAATTAGTAGTTTAGAAAGTAGACTCAGAGCACTTTGATCCTTGTTTTTGTTCCATCTCAAAATTTTGAGTGTAACTATCCTCAATTTCATGTCCAAGGTCATCATTTCCTGATTTCAGAAAAAAAGTGGCCACTTAAGCCCCTTTTTGGGAACCATCTTGGTGCACTTACCCATATAATCCTAGTAGATTTCCTATATAGGAAATCCTTCGACGATATTTTTTTTAGATGACTTAAACACTTAGAAATTCCTATAGCTCTTGAAGAAACTCATGCAGGGGATTGTGAGGGGCATTTTGGTGGAAGATCGTTAGTTCTAAAGTTAATTCAAATAGGATACTATTGGCGAAACATGAAACAATATTTTTTTATCATTTCAAGAAGTGTCACAAATTTCAAGAGCATAACAATTTGATCCACGCTCCTACTTCCAAACTTCATGCCCAAGTTCCTATTTGGCCATTTTTAGTTTAGGTTTTTGATCTCATTGGAAAAGTTTCCCCTCCCTCCTCTTATGGACATACATTTATAATTACTGCAATAGATTACTTCGCTAAATGGGTCGAGAAAATTCCTCTTTCATCCATGAATAGTGATGTATTCTATCATTTTATCTTGGAAACATTATTACTAGATTTTTTCTTCCTTCCGCATTAGTTTTAGACAATGGGATGTTGTTTAATAACAATAAAGTAAATAAATTTTTGGAAAATTTTTATATTCAACATCATTTTTTAACACCATATTACCCACAATCTAAAGGTCAAGTAGAAGCAAAAAACAAATGCCCGAACAAATCTTGTGAAAAATAGTAAGTAAAAATAACAAATATTGGCACACTCAATTATCTTATGTGTTATGGGCTTATCACACAAGTATTCAAAAATCCATAGGAAATACACCTTATAACGTTGTTTATGGCACTGGTGCAATAATTCCCTTAGAGTTAGAAATTTCTTCATTGTGAAATTCTCTAAGGGGCTTTATTGATGATAACACCTACAAAGAATTAAAATACCTTGAAATGCTTGATGAATAGCAGATAAATTATCTCGAGCATCTCCAAGCTTATTCTAAATGGATGCAACATAATTACAATGATAGTGTCATCCTTGATCATTTAGCAAAGGGGATTTGGTGTTATATGAAAATCAATGCAATGTTAATGCTGCTCCAGGTAAAAAGGGAAGTTTAGTTTGAACTGGTTAAGCCCTTTCGTAATTGACAAAAGGTATGGGTCTAGAGCATAATTTAATGGAAATGGATGATACACCTCTCAATCAACCTATCAAAGTTGTACATTTGTGCAAATATTACACTTAACACTCCTTTGAATAGTATGTATATTAAAGGATGTTGTTAGATTATGTAGATAGTTTTCTATTTTACCTCGCATTGCTTCATTCTTGAAAAACATTCTTGGTGTGCCTTGAATTATTTTAAGTAATTTTTCATTAGTTTGAGTTATTACTTTCTTTTTACATGAAATTCATTCAATCTTGTGTGTTGTGTTAAATTAGATAATTACATGCATTTAATTTCTAAAATTAGATCATAACAACATTTAGTAAATAACATGATTACACTAAATCAAAATGTATTATCTAAGTAAACATAAGTGTTTAAGTTAGATCACATAAAAATAGATCATGGAGACATATACTAAATATTCTTACATAGATTTTTTAATAGATTGCATTGACATCTAATTCAAAACAAAATAAAAACATGCTCATATATGTAGAAAAATCATAAGGCTTATATACATGGTCACCATGGTAACAAAATGTGGCATAATACAACATAGTACATCTAGGGAGGCCTATGTCTACCTAACTCCTCAGGGCTTGGTGGTGGTGGTGCTCATTGAGAGATAATGGATCGTGAGGAAATCATAGATCTCATCTATAAACCTTGAACCTAGCCTAAAGTTATACCCTCATGAATGTGAGCGACAACATGCTTCTAATCTATCTGATCCCTAACTGCTCACATTGTAGCAAGCTCTATCTACAACCTATTGAGTTCCAATTGCATGAAATCCCATTCCTTGCTCTTGAATGGAACTCGATTTCCTTGAAGCTCCTCATATGTAGTTTTGAGCTCCTCATAAGAAACTCTAAAATCCTCATGTGTGGCTCTTGACTCCTCCTCCCTACCTTTGAACTCTTCAATCATCCTCTTAGCATCCTCATAAGTTATCCTCCACCTCGCTAAAGGCTCAAATAGATTAGCATGGTGCCTTGCACTAGGTGGTTTCCTATGCTTCACTTGTATCGCCTGGTGTGGGGCATAGATGGTGTCATATCTGTAGTGACTTGACTGAAGAAGTATAGCCACTCTTTTTTCCCAACTGCAAGAAAGAAAACATAACACAAGTAAGAACAATGTATCATAATTAATGCATAGCTAAAACATAAAAGATAAATCAGATATCATCGCCTAGATCACTAGTCTGCCAGTCAAAATCTTGATAGGATAAAATAGGTTACCTATTGGGACTCCTTGCATGATTAGGAACGGTGGTAGGTGCATCATGGCTCCTATCCCCACACTCATGGGGCAAGGTACCTACTGCAGTCATTATATGTGCTTAGGTAACAAAAGGATGAGATGTTTGTCTTTCCTAGGGTGCATCCATGGCCTCTGTTGGCTCATCAAGCTCCTCTCCCATCAACTTTTGATCCTCCTCCATCATTTCATCATCATCTATAGTATCTCAATCCATGCTCTCATCCCCTCTTTCATCTCCATGACCTAGAAGAGGCCCAATATCATCTATAGGATGATCATCAGGGAAGACGTGTCAAGTTCGTGCTCTCACCCACCATCTCTCATAGCTTGTAGTGGTCAATACATCATCCAGATAAAATTTTTGGGGTGCATCTTAGTCCCCATCATCTAAGTCACTGAAAATGACATCGTCAGTGGTAGGATGGCATATGTCTCCTATCTTGGCACCACTTTGTGCAACTCTCAAGCATGTAGGTCATGGCTTGGGTGCTACCTGAACCTACCCAAATTGATGCATGACATGATCATAATAAAATGGCATAACAATATAGTTATACCATCCAACCAATAATCTCTCCTATTGCATCCTAATCAACTGTCATGTATGATCTAGCCACTATGGTATAGTCTTGTATCGTCTCCATACTATATCCTCCTCCTCTAAGTAATTAAATCAAACTCTGCAGTGTAGTATATCTCCACACTGCCAGGCTCACCTCAAAGTATAACTATAGGCTCTCGGATAACCAAGGGATGCTATGGTAGAAAAACTAGTCAGTCTAATGCATGCGATATGTTTGAAGGCCCACACCTAAAGAAGTGTAAATGCACTATACTATGAAGCTCTCAATAAAAAAGTTAGCCAAGATTATAATAGAGGTGGGCAAAGCATACTACAACCCCATGTAAAAATGGTCTGATGCTACTCCATATTGTGAATGGTGTGAACTAGGCCTCCCTTGAGGTGTGTGTCTCATCCATTAGGCACATGTGCTAGCACAACAGTCACACACATAATCCACCAAATCAATGGAGAGTGAGCATATGGAAGCCATTGGAGCTCGATGTGAGCCACCATATCCTTAGGAACAATAGAGTAGCTGGTACAATACTAAATGTCATGCCTCATCTGTCGGCATGTATGATCCTCTAAGTGGATGGTCTCACCCCAGATGGTTATCTTAAGAATAAAATGTACATCCTCCAATATCACTCATCCCCTATTGCAAGACAAAATATGCAAGTCCCATCTCTCTACCAATGCCATCAATATTGCAACATGATACATCATGGGTGGCATGAGATATATCCAAAATAATCCAGTAGCACCAAGTGTCTCAATGATCATGAAGGTGCATTTAACTTGTCAACCCAGGGACGCGAACTTGAAATGGGTCAGCACAGTATGTGCACTAAGGATCCAAAGTAGCAATATTCATTCTACAACTAAGAAAAACATAATGTTGAAGGTAAATTGCTTATAAAGAAATAAGATAAGTGTTGAACATCAACCAACAACTATTCTAAGCAGAAATGCATGACAAAAAAAAAATCTGAGCAAACAAATAGGAAACTACTCTATCTGCTTTGGTTGCAGGAACAATCACAAAATAGAATTCTAGTGGCTGCAGGAATAGTAAGTGCCATATTCTTAACTAATTGTTGAATAGAAAGTAATAACTAAACTAAAATAAAATAAAGGACATAATGCTGACCAAGTGGGCCCCTTGGATGAGTATCCTCTAAAACTAATGTAAACTCAAATGCACATACTTATAACTTCATCTTATTCATTGGAAAACATGAGTACAATAGAGTAGTGTAGCTCTATTGCTGAAAACTAAGAATGCAAGTACATCATTAGATCATTGAACCTCCTAAGAAGGAGCAACTGACTCTTATTTATTGGAAAAGAAGCTACTAACTAAACAAGGCAGTCAACTCCACAAATTGGGAGGATGCCACTTTAGGAAAAGCAGAGAAAGTGGAGAGGCAGTTATGCATGCATGGAATCTAGTCAGACGTGCTTTCCTCAACGTAGATTTAACACAATAGTAATGCCTATATTCACCCAATAGCAATAAAGACCATTTACAAGGCGATTACAACTCGGTTTGCATGAGGAATCTCCTGCCATCGATAGTCTTCCCTTCGTTGACCTTGGCATGACCACTTTGTTAACCGTCATGGTGAATGACTAGCTGGTAGAATCTTCTCAATTTAGTGGCCTTGAATCATATCTGCATGGAAATATTGGTACACACAATAATCGCATATCTGTAACTATCTTAAAGAACATTCATTAATCCACATGTAGAATTAACATAGATAGTCCATATAACATGCCCATGTCATTAAATATTTGCAAAGATAAAATTAGGCCCAATGTCTATGGTTTTGAGGAAATATCAACATTCAAACATCAAGGTCCATGACAAGTTCAGCAAATAGATCATAAATTCTACCAAAATTAAACCATAAACTAGACTCATCATTCCCCCCAACCTAAGGTTTTGTTTGTCCTCCAATAGGGGAAGGGTTGTTCTTCTACTTAGTCAAAGCCCTAAAATTTGCAATCGCCAACTGTCCTACATCATTGTTTTTTGTGTGTGAATCAGGATCCCAATAGAACTCTTTTTGTCTATCCAATTTATTCCATCTTTGTCTCTCTACAACAATATCATAGTGTTAAAACATTTAATTTGGCACAAGCCACATAAGGATGGGTGGCTGAAAAGTCAGTGGAAGCTAGAATCATCCTTTTGTCATTCCAATCTGTATATATCTGTCAATTCTTTTAAGTGTTGCAGCATAGTTTTGTATAGAATGGGGCTCAAATTGCTTTAGCTCATCAGTTAGGTTATTCCATCTTTTTGATAGGTATCTCTTCATAGTTTCCTCTTTTTATTTTTTCACTACCTTATATTCATTGTAAACTACTTCTATCCAAGGAATAATCCTATTACCATGTAGCTAGGTCTGAGAAGCATTATGTGCTAATCCTTGCAAATGTCCCTTGGGTTTCTTGATTCAGCCCTGATGGGTAGAGGGATGTTGGATTCCATTTTCTTATAAGCCCCGTATTGTTGTCCCCAACTGATCTCATTCTATACCTAGGACATAAATTCCCTTAATTGGACATCCCCAACATATAACAGTGGATTCCAATCATGGTCTTGAGTCACAACATAATTGTGCAAATAGAATTCACACAACAAATTCTTCATCTCACGAGAAGCAATCCGATAA